>KL254674.1:0-39962 GCA_000699545.1 Podiceps cristatus | reverse complement strand
GGCCTAGGTGACCTCCCCAGGGTTCCCTCCAATCTGAATTTATTCTATAATCTCGGAGCCATCCAGAGCAGTAAGCAAGCCACTTTTCTAGAGGAAGGGTCTAGCGGAGTTACCCAGATTAAAAACCAGCTCCTGAAGACTGCCGTGCTACTCCAGCTGCCCTTTAAGGGTAGTCTCTTGCCAACAGGGACACTGTCACTGCTGGGAACCTACAGGTAAAAAAAGCCCAGAATCCTCATTATCCACAAAAGCCCCAGAAGCGCACGTATTCTGACTCCTGCAGTAATGCCAGTACAATGCCACGGGAAAACTAGTGCCTCCTGAGAGAATCTACAACTCTTCACAGGCTCTAGCGGTGCTGCACAATGGGAATAGGGCAATTCTGCACGGTGTAAAATCAGGGCAGCCCCGTGGAAAGGAGTAGCATTCACCGGTTTGATATACTTCACTGTTTATTTCCCCATTAAATTAAAAAAAAAAAAAAGTCTAATCATCCAGGATATCATGGCACACCTGGTACGGAAACCAGTCACATCCCCTCTCCAGCTCGAAGCTCTGCCCTTCCATAAACCCAGACCTTGCTAACCCACATACCTGTTCTCCTCTATAGATAACGTATTCAGCGTACGCAAGTCCGTTCACGCTCGGCCGGCCAATAACAGAATGGTGCCCTGGAGGGGCATGAGCCATTTTCATTGTGCTGAACTGAAGAAAGGATTTTCCAAGGGTCACTCTACAGAAAAGCATTTGTCTAAAAGGAAAAATGAAAACATCATTTTAAAATATCTTACCAAGAGTCGTATCCTACCAGAATGATTTCAGACTTTTGAGTTTATTTTGTTACAATTAATTTCTCGAGGCTTTTTGGAGAAAACTTTTAGAAACCAGTTCTAAGGCCGTAGAAGCACACACACCAAAATAAAAAAAATAAAATAAAAATCTTTCTTCACACGCAGAAGGGAAATCTCACTCTTTGTTCAGTCCTGACGTGGAGGCTTGTTCTAGTTCATTTTACATAAAGCTGTGGAAAGACGCTGAAACTCTCTGTGTTCCTACCACTGTGGTACGGACAGGTGTCAAGGTACAAAAAGCACATTGATCTACTGCAGTACAAAACAAAGCTGTGATTAAGTCCACTTCACCACCTCTAAAATTATCTGATCCGTAGTACAACACCGTACTGCTGACCACCGCTTTGCCCCGCAGTTTTGTTCCGAGAGTGCCTGGAGTTTAATTGCTATTTTCCCCTGACTCTTCATTTTCAAACTTGCTGTTTCAAGCCTCTTTCCTGAGCCACAATTCACTTTGATTTATACTCACTGTACGCTCAGATGTAATTTTTGACCTTTCTGTGCGACTTACTGTATTTATATCCTTTTTTGTTCAGCCTCAACAAATGGAATCCTGCATTTTTCCTGCCATGACCAAGCTCAAGTGGCTATTCCTTCCCTGCAATCCACCCCCTGCAAGGATCGCAAAACCCAGGACAGACAGAGTTACGTATAGGGAGCTCTGCCGGACCCACCTGTGGCAGATGTAACAGGACCTGTCTTTGTGTGTGGGACAGCCTGTCCCTCCCCCTATCCCATAGACATATTGGTTGCTTTTTGAGGAGTTCTCGGCAAAGTAAATTCCAGCTCCAAACATTCCTCCGATGTACGCGTGCCTTTCATCAAACCCTTTGTGAATGATAGCATTGATAAAAGGAGACCCTAGAACAGAATGACACAAAACCACGCGTTACCATCCATACTTGTTAAGCTCTATAGTAATACAGGACTCTATGTCAAGAGGAGCTCGTCTGCCTCAAATAGACCAGTAAATACCAGAAAGCGTGCTCAGTCAGCTGGAAGGGGGCGAAACCCAGCAGGATGCAGTGATGTGTGGGATTTATCGTTATATACCAGGATCCCACATGTGACTCATCTCTCTTACTCATTTCACAGATCTCATTAAATGGCTTTCCCCCCACTCACATCTCAGCCCAATTTATCGTGTCAATTCACACCTTCTCCAGCAGCCAGTACCGGCTAAGATGGGGCAGGATGTCAGGACAGTCATACCCCAAACCCATTTCCTACGCAGAATCATAGAAAGATATAGGGCAGGAGGAACCCTCGGGCAACTGTCATTTGTAGGCACTTCTGGATGCTTCTAGAGAACGTCTTGCTGGAACTCATAGTTGGTTTTGATTCCTTTCCCTGATGGTTGCCTGAAGTGCTGGGGTGAAACTCTTTTACTGCCTGCTGCTCCCCTCTTTTAGAAGATATTCCTCTCTCTCTCCCACAGCAATGTAACATCCTCCCAGCAGCTTTGCTGGAAATGACTAAGATACAGCTTAGCAAAAAAAAATATTTTTTTAAAAAAAGTGTTTTTTATCTAGTGTAGCTTTTCAGATTGCAGTAACCACACAGACTAACTCCACCACTCCCACACCCCTGCATTTCTAGCGTAGAAATACAATTACCATACGGGATGGTGACACAGCAACATTAATATTGCCTGTGGGTCCTTGTAAGCTTTATTTATTTATTTTTTAAATACCAGCACATGAAGATAGAGCTCACTTCCTTACCGTGAAACAACATGCGCTCATTGTGATGATTATGATTCTCCTCGGAGACCTCCTTCTGCCTGTGACAGAATCTCTCCCGCAACTTCTTGTTCACCACCTTTTGAATCTGCAGTGGTACAACAGGTCCAACCATACTTGAATTGGAATTGAAATGGAATACAGTTTCACAGAGTTTGCATAAATTCAACAGGGAAACTAAGAGTAAGACACACGGATGGTGTAAAGAAACCCCGCGGCTGTTCCGCACGCAAGGCTGAAGCCTTTCGAACAAGTCAGTGGCACAAGCTTACAGACGGTTAAAGCTGCTGTGAGGCCGCAGCTTCAGCTCTCAGGTTTAAGGAAGACTTGCAGGCTTCTCCCCTTGCTACACCACCACGAACTGCACTGCCTGAGACTCCTTCCCTCTCCGCTTTGACCCCTGTTGAACAATCTGAGCTAGATTTTTGAAGCTTGCTGTCTGCTTTAGGTTGAATTTTTGTGAAAAGAAACAACTTCTGAGGAAAGCAATTAGGAGATGTGCTGTTTCATCTACCTCGAGATACCGTTCCAGCCACACGCTCGAATACCACTGTGGTTTCCGTAAAGGACCCCACTTTTGGTCGGGAGTGGGATGAAAGCAGAGTTTGCTTCAGGACGTACGATCTACTGGGCCAAGCTGCAAAGGCGCTGCACAAGCTCGGTTTTCAAACAGATATACAGCAGGGGTTTACCAGAGATCAGGAACTGAGTCCTGTTCCGATTTCCTTTATTTCCTCCTCCCCAAAAAAGGAACCAGAATGTGTACTTTCCCCCAGAAAGACAACACTTCATTTCCTGAGATGCCAGGCCTTGTAAAAGGTATTTTTCTAGTTGGCAGGAGCAAAGAAGGTGGTGTCAAGATCCAAAGTAGCATAGGGAGAGAGAAACTTTTAATAAAGAGTCACGCTCATCCTTTGCCCCTCCTCTAATATTTCCTTTAAAAAGGCAAGAACAGACTACACTGAGAACAAAAAGCTGTGCTGCAAAGTCAAATACAGAAGTTATAGATCTCTGAAATTAAATCAGGCTGTGAAAGATAAGTCAGGCTCTTCACGACTTCTGTCTTCAATATTGGTTCTTCAGTCTCCTTTAAGAGCACAAGTGGGTACTTTTCCTTCATTCCACGTGCAGAGCAGACGATCACTCTTATTTTATCATATAGCACTTGCTTTAATTCTGCTCCTGAATATTATTTCAATAAAGAACTAAATACAAAAGGGTGATCCATTAAACGAATTCTGCCTGCTTGCGTAAGTACCAACTTCTTTTCCCACAGAGAATTAAGAGGTTTTGAAACTTACCCTGATGACATTGTACCTGTTGAAAATTCCGCCAGCATTTCCACCATCCCGATGCTCCCGGATTGTACTTTGCATCTACGTAAATAAACACAACTGAATGTGCAGCACCCAAAGCTTGCTAGCAAGGCAAAGCATTCATGCAACATCTCAGTATGCCACCGGCAGCAACAATCTTGACTGAAAGTTAATTAAAAGGGGTAAAAAACCCCCAAACCCACAACTCGATTTTAAACTGAGGTACACTCTTATCTCTCAGGCACCAAACGTACTATGCTGTTCCACAACAGAAGTTGGATGGTGCAATTAGCCAATCTTGTAATAAAAATCTACACAGGAAAATGAATAGTGGCACTTGCTATCAAACTTACACACAACTGGAAAACCACTTTAAATTAGAAAAAAAAAATCTTTGAAAATGAGTATACAAAAAGAACTTTTTTTTTTTTCAAGTAATAGCAAATGTTTTTCAAATGAGTAGTCTGTATTTTTTAGAGATAGGAAAATTTACAGTGCAAGCCTTGTCCTATGTCATTAGCAGCCCCTGAGAGTTTCAACAGTTTCATCATGTCTTTTCCAGAGGTATTTATAGCTACAGCAACAACATTTAGTAACAGCTCAAATATCCCAATTTTCTATAGTAGACAAGTGACGCTTTCTGTCAGAAAAAATTATACAAAAGATCTGCACAAACTCCAGTTTATGGAGTTACTAATCAAAAATATTCCAGGCTAAGCTAGCAGCAATCCTGAATGTCTAGACTCTTAAAAAAAGACTGCAAACACTTTTGTGCTACAGTGTAGGAACACTACACAAATAGCAAATGCACGGTAAAGTGGTGTTTCTTCCCAACACATCTCTTCAGAAAGTCTCTTTTCTGTTACGATTTTTCTTTCAAAATGGTATCTGCTTGTAGTTTACTTAAATAAAAGAGCATGTGTGTGTGGGAGGCAAAATTACACTCAACTCTCAATTAGCCAAGAGCTGTTTATCTGGGTTACAGATTAACTAAGCCACTGAGACAAGAGAAAACAAGCTGGTTCACATGCAGAAACAGCCTGAGCACAGAGAATGCCCGCAGACTTGCAAAGCCTCGGTCCCTTGGTCTTCGCTCGGGGTCTTTGGTTGTCACAGGTCCACCTCTCTCCAGAAAGCTGTGAAAACCCTTGCTATGAGATGACATCCAGAACACAACAACAAAAAGGCAAAACTGGGATAACACTAAGTAAGCAAACAGACCACTTATTAAAAAAAAAGTGACAGGACACAAAAAAATTAATTTCCATCACTGCTGTACATAAAAAGACAAATGAAGAGCCCTAAACTTCATGTCAGACCTATGCAAGTCATACACAAAGCATATTTTATCACTTTTGACGTGCATTGCGTGCTCTGGCTCTGAGGGGTTATAAGCAAAAAGAGAAATACACTGCCACTGGAGCATTAAGAAAGGTACTTGCAATACCTCCTCTTCGACGGACTGATACTCCTTATCGTCAGGAGCAAGGTCAAGGAGAATGGTCCCCTGGCTCACGCAGTGGAAAGTCAAATAAGGATTGGTGCCTGCAAAGAGAAGGAATGAAAGGAATAAAAATCAACAGGAGAAAACAATACGAGCTCTATCTGTATCCAGCATCATTATTCTTCTTAAATAACCTCAGTACAGCAGGAAATGCAAAATAAACACAAGGCAGAAGCACAACCTTGAAAAGATAAAGCGCTTTTGTTAGCGGCAGAGGCTTTAAAGGAGAGGAAAAAATTGCGTGTGGGACATAATTGCATTTTATTGTTTCCACTTTCAAGAGAAGCCTCCGAGAAGCGTGGGGCAGCAAAAAACTCCATCAGGTCCACACTTCAGGATACAACTGGCCTGGGGGGAGGTACCTTGGAAAAAAATCGATCCAAAAGCTCCTGCCTGGGTGTAGCAGAGTCCCTGGAAATGGGCAGAGCCTCCACAGCTGCCTCAGGGGTGCCCATCCTCCGGAAAGGCAGGTGATCGCTCGGTCCTGTATCTCCCCGGTATGTTCCTTACCTGCCATAACCTGCCCAGCCACCAGGTCTGCCAGCAAGTACATTTTCCTGACTTTTTGATTCTTTCAAGTCCTGGTGACACCACCTCCGTTTGCAGAAGGTGACTTCTGGGAGCCCGTTGTAAGCTACACTTAGACTAACCAGTACGAGTGACAGATTTACCTTGTTGTCCTCCTAGAAGCCTCTCCACACCTTTTATTAACTTGTGGCGGTGTCCATATGCATTGATCCCAATTTCTTTAAGCTCCTCGTGCCCCATGTCTGCCAGCACATCCAGGGTTATCTGGAAAGGTGAAAGACCACAAAAATCACTTGCCAAACCTGGCCTGCTTCCAGGGCTGGAGACCCATCAGCTCAGAAAATGCAACGTAGTCGTGCTGCAAGCGAGTGTACGTATTTTATGTTTTTCTGCACTTCTAATTGCTGCCACCTTCTGGTAAGCCTCTCCCTGTCACGGGACAATACCCAGCTGCTACAGCCTGAAGCTGTGCAAAACTTACTTCTCTTACAGCAATTAACATTTTTTTTTTTTTTTTAAAAAAAAGAACAGGAGATAAATGCTAAAAATGTCCATATTTTTATTACTATAAAGCGGCTGTGCACTGAGGTGATTCTGTGAAAAACAAAGATTTCATCTGGAGATCATTATATAATATCTACTTCCAAATTTATGCATTAAACTAGAATGGGAAGCTCAGCAAATAATGGAAACCCATACAACTTCATTCAGAAGAACCTGGATTGTTAGCACAACTGGACTGGCAGGTATGAACTCTGTCCACTAGAAATTGAGTATCATTAATCCAAAAGAAAGCAACTCAAGCAAGGAATTAATAGCTACACTGAATATCTGTCCAATTGAGCAGAAAACAACCCTACTGAGATTGCTGTGGAAAAGCCTCTGAAGACATTAATCATGTGCAGAGGAACATTAAAAAAAAACAAAACAGAAGAAACCCAGATTAGAAAGCATTGGTACAGATCCAGGATGAACAGGAGGCTAGAGCCAAGGTGAAAAATGCACAGGAAGGTACTGCAGTGCTTGGAAAAAGCAGCTTAAAGCAATAAGCTTAAGGAAGATGAGCTTGTTTTCGCTAGAAAGAAACTTAGAAGAGGAGCTCAACAGTTTCAAAATGACAAATGAATACAGTGAACCCAATTTGCATTATTAAATCTTATTAGCAGAGGCAGATCTTAAAAACAGGCTAGGAGTTAAGGAAGCAAAAGTAGAAAAAAACCCAGGATGGCAAGAGGAAGGTGTGAAAAAATAGAAAGAAAAAAGAAATGTGAGTTAAATATAGTTGGTTTGGCATTGGTTTGCTTCTTAGTAGAAGCAGTTCCAAATTAAAGAGCCTATGCTTTATATATATAGAAGGAAAAAAAAGATTGTATGGCATTTTAACTTTGGGGAGATACTTCCTGTAACATTTCATGGAACTTTTTCTGTAAGCAATATATTACATTTCAAACATTTGTTTCCTGTCCCCTCATAAAAGATTAGCAGCAGAGGCCTGGGAAAAAAGTAACTGTCAAATCCAGTCTCCTGAACTCGTATCTTTTCACTTCCGCCACTACTTTGGGGAGATACTTCCTGTAACATTTCATGGAACTTTTTCTGTAAGCAATATATTACATTTCAAACATTTGTTTCCTGTCCCCTCATAAAAGATTAGCAGCAGAGGCCTGGGAAAAAAAGTAACTGTCAAATCCAGTCTCCTGCACTCGTATCTTTTCACCTCCGCCACTGCGTCCATCTCGCTCATGCAAAGAAATAATCTATTTAACTGTAACACATTAAATTTACAAACCAGTACATAAAAATAGCCTACAAATACAATAGAGGTACTTCTGCTCTAAAAAGTAACATAAGCCTGAGAAACTGTCACATTAGTTGGATTCTTTTCATATATTGTGAATTGTCGATAAATCTGCATGTTGTTTTTTGTTTGTTTTGTGTTTGTTTTCGTTGTTGTTGGTTTTTTGTTTTTGTTTTTGTTTTTTACCCATCTGTCAATTCCATTTAAAACTTTAGCTCTGCAAAACCCGGTTAATGCTACAGTCCTAACCTCTTAGGAAATCCAGCCTTCCAGTACTTAAAGGGGGCTTACGAGAAAGACGGGGAAAAACTTTTCAGCAATGCCGTAGCGACAGGACAAGGGGCAACGGTTTTAAACTGAAAGAGGGATACACAGACGAGATATAAGGAACAATTGCTTTACAATGCGCGTGGTGAAGCACTGGAGCAGGTTGCCCAGAGAAGCGGTAGAAGCCCCGTCCCTGGATACACTCAAGACAAGGCTGGATCTGGCTCTGGGCAACCTGATCTAGTTGCAAGATGGCCCTGCGCATGGCCAGTGGGTTGGAGTAGATGGGCTTTAGAGGCCCCTTCCAGCCTGGATTATTCTAAGATTTTATGAAATGATGTTTCTGGATTCTCTAGTGCGACAACACCCCGGTAAGCTAGATTTTTATTTCAGCTTATGGTCAAACTGGAGGGTTGCCTAGACCTAACCAAAGCGTCACATGCAGCAACACAGGTGGCAAAAGCCTTGTTTGGATATTAAGACTGCTGAAGGACAAGAGTAGGTGACGTTCCAACCTAACTTCGTTGTAGCCATCGTGCTCCAAGCTCACCAGGTTCACTGCAACTCTCAGAACACAAGCCAAACTGGCAGTCGCCATGGTAAGTAAGAAACAACAAAAGAGATTTTCGCAGGTTTCTTAACTTCACCATAAAGTACTTGGCGACTTATTTGCAGTTTTCTTGGACACACTTGTTTTTCTGTAGATGTGAAGTTGGGGGGGGTTGTTTCCTTTGTCAATTAGGGACCGCAAGTGTCACTCAAATGTATTAGATTAGTTTAACTTTTTAATTTAGGAACAGAGATGAGGCTTGCCACTTACTTGTTCTGTCTCAAAGATGTCCCGAAGGTGTTCAAGACCCAGGCTTTTTAGGAACTGGGTAATGTTCATGTCAAGACCAGAAACTGTAAGAGAAGAAACAAGTCATTATATCTTATGCACCCGAATTAAAAAGAAAAATAAAAAAAACCAAACCCATTGATTCTCTCAAAATTCCAAACTGATTGTTTTTGCAATCTATTTGTCTATGCCTATAATAAACAATCCACTTCCACCCTCTGAAAGCTCAGAGCAAAGCTCACTGCTGTTCCCTCCTCAGAATCAACTATTAAGAAGCACAAACGATCTGTGGCAAATGCAGGCTCATATTGCAAAAAGGAAAGGAAGGGTGGGTGTATTTTTGCTATGTAATCGCTTAGATACTGACGTAAACTATGCATTCCAGGTACTGATCAAAGGTTTTAACAAGCCTTAGCAAAACTCCCCAGCCATCACAATCACAATTCCTTCATCAAAATAATTCTCAGTGGATTTTCTGTATAAAATCAACAGCGAACATCTGGGCACCTATTTAGATCTGCCTCTGTGGTCAGACCTAGTCATCGATAGCAAACAGACGAACAGCCAGGGACGCTCCTGGCAGAGCACAGGAAACCAGAGCAAGCACGGCTTTACAACGCAGAGAACAGTTCAAGCTGTACGGTGTTTTCTGGCTGGTCAGAAACACCTTTCAGCTCAAGTGAGGCCTATGGTGACACTAAGCTACTGTACTGGCAACATAAACTTGTCCAGCAGCAAATGCACCTTCTCCTTCCTTCCTTTCAGTTCCTGCTGCTCCATCCCCAGCATTCGATGCCCCTCCTACGGCTAGTTCAGCCAGCGGCCCAGTGAGATTATCTATGCTGCTGGCAGCAGAGAGGCAGGACGGCGTAGATGCTGGTGAGATCAGGGAGGCACTAACAACAGTAGCTTGAGGCTTAAAGCACGTAGGCAAAGCTTCCGGAGGCATCGCATCTATCAGCAAAGCTCGGATATCATCAGCCTGAAAAACAGAAAGAACATTCAACATGAGGTTCTGTTACCACAAGTCATTGATCTCTGGAAGGAGTTTTTTTCTTTTGAATTTGTTTTAATTGATTGCTCTATTCCCCCATTAGAAAGAAAACTGCCAACTTCCGTAACATGGCAATTCATGGTTGCAAGAACATTCTGATCCACTGCTCAGACATAGGTGAGTCAGGTTCTATCTCATTTCTAAAGCTATGGAAGAAGGTACATCCAATCTCTTTCTGGCAGAATGACTTTATAGGTGTTAAAGCCAGGAAGAGCAATGCAGCAACTTTACCTGAAATCCTCCACAACCTAGGCCAGGCAATGAGGCCTCATAATTCCTGTCAGACTCAACTTCTGGTCAAGCGTTTTGCACTGGATCAAAGTTTCAGTGGAAGGACTCTACCACTGCTTTTGGTATGCTCACGTCTTACAGTGTTAAAATGGGGGGAAAAAAAAAAAAAAAGACAGGAGCTACAGGAGACGCGTGAACTTCGCTAACAATTGAATTTAGTCTTTGTTGACTAAATTATGCAGGATCCTCATCTTCATGAATTTCCTCCTTGCACGTTCTTGTAGAACATGATTAAAACATCCTTATTTTCCTACAGAGAAATCAAATAGTTTTTGTGTCTCCCATCACAAAGTTTTCTTGAGCTCAGATTATTCTGAGGGACATTTCTTGAACTCTCCACAAATCAACCAGTGACTTTAAAAGATACTTGGATTATGACCAGACACAGCATCCAATGTGGTTGCATTATCTATTCCACCAAGACTGGTTAACCTGGGACATACATGTTCACGTAACCTTATCAGGCTTTACAACCTGTCACCATTAACAAGAAAGTTTCAGGTGCCAGTTCTAGAAAACGTTTGACAGCCACCTGCAAATCTTAGAATGTTGTTTTGGAGTTAGTCAAAAAAGAAGTGAGGTAATATCCAGGCACTGAGCATAATCATCCTCTAAACGATCCCATTCCTCTAAAGGCCCACCTGAACCTCCTCTTAGGTTCAACGAAGTAATCACCAACAGTACACAGGCTGACCACCATCAAGGACGTTTCAGATAGGTTTATTTCTGGCAATGAGAAGACTGATCCCAGGAGTGAATCCTTAAGCAGAAGCGAACCTTAAATCACAAGCCACATTAAGATCTCAGCCAAAGGAAAAATCCTGGACCCACGAGTAAAAAGTCACACACAGGCCCCTGGAGATGCTCATCTCCCTCTGCCTCAGCACTGCCGATGCCTGGAGCCGCAGAAAGACATTTACTCTGCAGAGCCACCCACACGAACTTACTGTTGCCAGGTCTAGTGGTGTCTGACCCTCTTGATTCTTCATGGTTGGATCTGCTCCATGAGCTAACAGCAGAGCACAGAGTTGTGTCCTTCCTTTTTGAGCAGCTTCATGCAATGGTGTGAAAGCCCATTTATCTGTTGCATTTACGCATGTATTGTATTTGATCAACAGCGCTGCTATATCCACATGCTGGAAAACACAGAACATCTTCATGTGAAACTGGTAAAACACATTTCCTCTTTCATGCTGGAGGTAATGGTGCTTAGAGACCCCTATAATTTCTCTTTCTTCAACTCACTCCTCTGCCTCCTGTGTCTACGTAGCAGCGTAACTCTTGCGGTACCACTCTGTACTGCACCTCCACAGTCATTACATCTGCATCTGTGCACTACCAGATCACCCACCAGCATACGTATGATTGGGATCAGGCACAAAGTTATATTTCTGCCAAATCACCCACAGTACACCGCATGAAGTCTGTGGTAGCTGCAGGAGCAGATGTGATACGTGATCCAGCATAAAACCAATATTGGAGTTAACTGTCAAAATACCTGTAGATGAATTTGAACTGGCAGCACAAATTTACAGGACTACAGCATTTGTGATACAATACTAGAAGCTCTCAAACATCGATGTGTTGTACTGCTCAGCCGCCACTTAAATGTCTGTAAACAGAAGTCTTTGTTATACTTCATTTCTTTCTTGCAGTTTCTTGCAAGACTTTGAACCCACCCCTGGCAGCACAAATTTGTTCTTTCTCCAATCATATTTTGTGAGAGAACTGTAAGAGATAAAATGCATTATGAGTGTCGTAAGGACAACTGCTTTACATGGGCTATAAAAGTAACGATCTTACAACCCCATGCTTCCATCAATATCCCATCCTTGGAGTCTCCCAAGTTAAAATAAGAGAAAAGAAAAATAGTGAATAACATTTTTGGCTGCCTTTGATCAGTAAAAATTACTTGTGTGATACAGCTAAGAAATAAAAAAGCGAGTAGTCAAAATGAGTAGGTAGGAGCACGAAACACCGAAATCGTAAGCAGAAGTGCAAAGACTTGCCAATGGATTTCATTTTTCCTCTTAATGGCAATTAAGGGACTCTCAGCAGCTCCCGTAGAAGGGTTTACTCCCTGAATAAGTGTGGTTTGAAAAGATTGCCGGCCTTATTTTTCCTCTCTTCCAAACTTTTAAAGCAACTGCTGTTCCTGTGACTTTTCTAGCACATGAAACCCTACTGAGGGACATGTAGCATGAAGCACTGGGTGGGAGAACTGAAGATCAATATGTTGAGAGGAAAAGGTTGAGTCTGTGAAACCTGCCAGCTATGAACTTGCAAATCTGGTATTCATCTCCGCTCTACCTCCCATCACAGAGATCCCAACAGCCTGATGACAGCTCAGAGAGAAGCGTGGGGTGCCGCAGGAAAGGTATACAGCAACTCAACTAAATAAGCTGAGGGAAAAGCACCAAACACAGCCTTGTTAACTTTTCCTACAGAAAATAAGGCAGTCAGATTAGATTTGCATTATGATTTTGAGAAGTGAAAATCAGCTTGAACCAATCTCTAACATTTCCCTGTGCCAGTAAGGAATGTTTTGCCTTCGCATGAAATGTGTGTTTTGGCTTCCCGTGCTTGAAAAGAAAGAACACAATCTTTGTAACAGAATATATCTCCAGATTTAAGCAATGTCCTGGGCATTTAACGCTTACAGCAGATGCTGAGGAACAATATCAATTGGTATTAGGATCCAGTATCACAAAATAATTTCGTGTTGCATTGGATTTGGAGCTTTTTAGCTCTTTAGGACACTGGGAGCCCAGACTGACGTGGAGAACCAATGTAAGTGATGCAGGCTGAGTCTCACTGATAAGCTCTCCTTAAAAACAAGGTGAACACTGTGCTTTTTATTTCATTAGGCTCTCAAATGAAAGCAGTCATCGTTCTATTACGATCATCTCTCCCAGATTTTGCTGCTCTTGTGCCAGGGCCAGGCAATGACAAAGCATATCATGAGGCCAACAAAAACACTGCCTTCTTGAGCTTCACATCCTCTGTCTGACTGTAAGCACACCGCTGGGAGCTTCTCGAGCACTGTCTGTACAATTATTCGCAAGGGATTTCTTTCTCACCTCATCCCCAATTAACAGCTGCTTATAAGAAATCTATCAAGCACCTGTGCAACTGGTATGCACACAGATACTTCCTCCTATATGGAGGAAGGACGGCCTACCTCATCCAAAATGGCTTGAATCAGCCACTGCAACCCCACTGCCGTGGACAGCTTGCCCAGGAGGACTCCCGTGCTATCGTCTCATTAGTCCTTCAATACTTTAGCAATGGCTCCCCATCAGAGACCAGCCGTAACAGACCTCCACTTCCCTGTCGTGACCTAGACACAATCCCCTGGTATTGTTCTCTTCCTTCTATCCAAGTCTTTCACTGATAAATTCAGCTCTCTTCTGTTTCAACAGTCACCCCAAATTTAACGCCGTTCAACGCTGTGCATCTGTTTGCCCGCATAAAAGCTATGTTCTAGTCATCCTTCCAAACCGCTGCAGCATACCTGAACCTGTGTGTGTCTTAGATCTGTAGGACTGCAAACAGGAGTCACAACAGAGACTTAGCCTAACAAGTATTTCACGCCATCAAAACCTGAACTACATTCACAGCAAGGCAGCTGCAAAATAACTGGCTTTGGATATAACTTTACGGAGTTCCCTGTCAAGACTACTCCTGGCAAGAATGCCTGCACCTACCCCATAGGACGCTGCATTGTGTAGGGGGATTAATCCTCCTTTGTCCTGGGCATTAACATCAGCACCATGCTCAAGAAGGTATTCAGCTACTTCCAAATTGTTATAACCAGCTGTAGGAAAAGCACAGAAAAAGAAATCAGGTATTAGCAGAGCTAAACTAAAGAAAAAATATTAGACAGAAAAGCTAATGCAATTTTTCAAATGCAAATGCTCCTCTTTTCCTGGTAACAGCTGCCATAGTTAACAACTCTCTGTACAGGACAATCCTCTGAAACTCTTACTATACCAATCCTGGTTTTGGTGATTAAATTCTGTAACCCTACTGTAAATATACGAGTCTTCAGAACCTCGTGGTGAGTCACTCACCTGCAAGATGCAGTGGTGTTGAATTTCTTCCCTGGGTGTCTCTGCAATTGATATTTTCTTGAGTACATAGCTTCTGCACTCGGGCCAGGCACCCCTTCTTGGCAGCATCTAGCAAGGCAGCATCCCCTCGCAATAAGTCCTGGATATCCGTGTCTCCTTCTTTCACCAAATCTAGAGGAGTGTTCCCATCTCGATTCTTTTTTGTCGGATCAGCTCCATGCTGCGAAGAGCCAAGTGGAGTGCCAGTGTCACAACCACGAGCAGAGCAGTGCACGTAAGTGTGTCACTATTCTGTGGCACAAGATAGGGGGTGGGGGATTTTGCTGACCTGCCATCGTGAAGTAATGACTGTATAAATTAGTAGGCACGTGAGAGCAAATCCAGGAGGCTAAGGCTTAGAGCAACACAGCTGTGAGACTCTCAACTCCGCCGGCAAGAACGGTAGCCCTCTGCAAGAGCTGCCACTGCTTTACTTGCCACTGAAGTAGGTCTAGGAGCATATCCTGTGTATAGCTATACCCTACTGTCACGGCAGGCGCTAAAGAAAAGGCAGCTGCAAACACCTCACTGGCCAATCCTCCCCTCCTCCTGCAAACGGGCCGGCAGAGGTGTTTGCTCAGCACACCCTTCCGAGCTGGTGAAGCCAGGCCCTGAGTTTCACTAAATGCCACCCTGCTTTTGAAAGGCGCTTGTTTCACAAAGGAACTAGAAAAATACTCATTTCTATACTTTCCAATAGATTACAGCACCACCTTCAGCAGTTTACAGGTCCTGGAAAGCAGTGAAGAAAACATTTTGGTGGGAAAGTGGAGAAAGTGGATTTGGATGACTGCTGGAGTCTATCTGTGCTGGTAAAACATGCAGGTAAGAACAGAGTACCAGAGCCCGGGGGAAGGAGGGGAACACAGATCTACATACAGCACATAGTGTGAGTCGTGTCCACATACAGTTCTGTGGGAGGGCAGCTCCTTCCCTGCTCGATGGGAAAGAACAAAGACGGATGAGGCAGAGGCAGCTGCTGGCCGGCCCCTTCAGAATAACTAAACACAGCGGTCCAACCCCTGCCAGCAAGTCTGCCCTGCCATTTCTCACCGGGGACGCCGGCAAAGCCGTGTTAGTAGGAGCCACAGGGAATGAGCCGGGGATGGGAATTAACTGCCTTGTATTTGGAAGCAGTACAGCAACGCCCAGGATGTACAGGATAAACAGCAAGGGACAGAGTATTGATTGTACAGAACCAGTTCCACATCTGTGGTGCTTTTGGGAAGAGAGCATTCTTTGCACAAAACCTTTTCCACTGCAATGCCTCCTCCAAGGTACGACCTTAGATCCCTTAATTTCAAACTCAAAAACTGGAACTATTCAAATACTCTTCAGAATAAATATCTAAATGAAGAGGCGGTGTCTCTGAGACCCCCACAAAGGCACAGAAACAAATGTAGGTGGTAATTTTGAAGAAAGGTGATGAAAAAAGAAAGTGTCTCTAAAAAGCCCGTATATTTTCATTTCTGTCTTCAAGCAAAACAGGACAGAAAGAGCACAAGTCACGAGGAGCCGGGCAGCTCAGCATCCACAGCTCAGCAGAACTGACGGCACTGCCAGCTGGCGTAAGCGACACAGCAGGAGAAGCCCTGAGCAAACTGCAGCCTGAGCACACAGCACAGACACCCAGCGCCTTTACAAAACCGTGTCACCTTAAGGGCATACTTAGCTCCTGTGCAAGAGTGATTTCAAAAAGAAAGATTTCAGCACTTTTCCATTTCCTGTCATACATCCATTCAGGATCCTCTGAACACAAAAGATGGCTACATTCCCAGGGGAATGATCAGAGACCTCCAGAGACCTCCAGTGCCTATAAAGTAACGCCGTGCTTGAGAGATGATGCGTGCTCCTACAGCTTGAGCTAACATCTGTATTCAGGTGTTACTGCCAGGGCCATCATCTTGCCTACTCCACGGCTTCTACCGGAGGCGTGCTTCAAACTGACGGGCTACCCCTTCTGAATGCTTTTTTGGTAATCAAGTGAAGTAACGAACGAGATAGCAGGGAGACAGCGGGGCTTTGCAGCAGCAAACGAACAGAGAAGGGGATGGGGAACAGCCACGTTATTTTAAGACATTTATATCCTGACGTACTCCTATTTGAAGTGCTGTGCTTCAGCGGGACATGAAGTCGGCAAGGCTAAAACAGGAAATAGGACTGGCAAGAAATTCTATGCTAGCACCCTCTTTTACCCTCCCACCACAGGATATGACCTTACGCTAAGAAGTCTCTTCTCACTGGAAACACGTTGGCATTACCTCATGCTTTTTACAGGTTCTTCCACTAATTAGAATGAATATTTATTCTACAGTGTATTAATATGCATTTCCTCCAGGAGTTTGATAAATTATACATCAACATAACAGTTTTACGTTCCTCACGTGCCAGACGCAATTTAGGACCCACCTTCAGTTTTTGTTCTGTAACACTAGATACAAAGGTTTACTTAACTGCAGTAACTGGTCCAGCAAGAGACGAATAGGATAAGGTGGGGTTTCTGTATTTTTACACAAATTTAGCTGATTTTCCCAGTTTGAGAGTCTTGTCTTACTTGGCTAATAGTATTAACACAGGTATTGGAAAAAGTAACTGTACCGATGATTCTTTGTAAGTGAACTGACATTACACAAGAAATCATCTGACAATTCTAAGATGAAAATAGATTCAAAGACACCATAAAGAACTCACTGGATGCAATTCACTTTGCATGAATTAATCTTCAGCAAAAATAAACATATGCACATTTAAAGACACATCTGAGAACTCCTGATCACGTACTTTTAAAAGCAGTTTGCAGATTTCATATTTTCCTTTTGCTGCTGCTTCATGTAGAGGAGTGAATTTCCACAGGTCTGCCACGTTGACAGAAGCACCGTGCCTCACCAAGAGCTCAGCCACTTCGTAGTGTCCATAAGAACAGGCATTGTGCAGGGGTACTAAGCCACTAATCAAAGAGAAAGTATTAATAGCTACAGAAAATATGCAATCGTACAAAGTTCCAATAGATAAAACTCCCACTTCCACCAGACACTATTGGTATCTTTCAGTCTTTCCAATTTTCATGGCTTTTTCCCCTGCTATTAAAACATCAAGTAAAACTTCATTATCCTCTTTCAGTTCTCATCCATAAGACTTAAGTACTTAGCAAGCATCAATGTTACTACTTCCACAAGCCAGTAACTTCAATGCTATTAGCGAGAGCCAGAAACGAAATTGCAAGAATCACCGATGTTCTGACTTTGGATATTTGAGAGCAAATTTCAGAAAATGTCTAACAGTATACAACAGGTCTGAAGTACAGTTATCAGTAAGCACAGCACACCCGACAGACACAGAAAGATTCCCTGAAATATATGTTTGGGTGACTCTGAAAATTCAGTATTGGAAGTGTTTTAACATTAGAAATTAATTATCCCCTACCCTGAATCAATATACTGGAGTGAAAGATCAAACATAGTCATGGTATTCTACATGACTGCTGTGCAAACAACGCAAAAACCTGTAAACGGGTTGTTTCATTTAACTGAATATTAATGACTCAATAATAAAATCTAACTAACAGAATTAGAAAAATGACCAGAGATAACCCTGGTATTTGCCCCCATGCAATTCAAAACTAATTTTAGATCACCTGAAATAACTTAAAGGCTGCTTTTAAGTATAACAAAGTCTCCAAAATGGGCAAAAAGGGGAAGAGAAGGATCATGTATTACAGTGCCAGACAGCTAAGTATGCCTTAAGGGTCTAGAAGTCCCCCTACAGTGATGTCAGGAACAATGCAGAACAAGAAAAGAGAAACATTTTAAAGAGAAAAACACGATGGTTACTGAAATCCAAAGCAAAATGATTAGAGTGAGCAGAACTCTCACACTAAGAGAAGCAGCAGAGCATACCATGGAGCGAAACGTACCCCTTATCTTTGGCATGCACATCCGCCCCGTGGTGCAACAGGTACTCCACCACTGACACGCGGTTATACCCTGCCGCAAAGTGCAGTGGCGTTGAATGACGGCCTTCCAGGTCTCTGCAATTCACATTCTGAGGGCTGCAAAGTTGCTGCAAAGAGAAAAGAAGAAACCAAAAGCTAATATAGAACTAAACCAACCAACCAACAACCCCCACAAAACAATAAAAAAACCAGTCACTCAAGCAAACAAACAAGTTCTATTAAAAAAAATATGAAGAGATATGCCCTCATTTTTTATGATTTATCATCCACAACTCTTGTAGCAGAGGCTTCCACAAGCCTTGCACAGCAATACAAAGTGGAAAATTAACATGAATTGCTCAAACCCACCTTCACAGTTTCCAAGTCTCCAGCTTTGGATGCTTCTAACAACCGATAATCCACATCAGAGGTGCGCACGGGTGTACTTTCTACATAGGGAGAAAGATGTTTTAGGATTACTTGGGATCATTAAGTTGTATTAACTTGTGCTCAACATATTTCCAAACTGCAGGGGGGTGGGCAACACCCAGGGAAGTCTGTTATCGTTTGTAAAAATGCAGCTGGAGTTGCGATGTTCAAGTTCATATTGCCTGATAAAAGGCTGAATAAGGAGCCTTAGTTTCAGTGTAAATCATTCAGATTTAGACTCTAGAGCTGACTTTATTCTGCCAAATGGCATTTCAATGCTTTGCTAATCCTGTGTATGGTAAAAATGACCATTTTTGCATTTAAGAAATCTACATGCTCACCGGGACAGAGTCAAAGTTTTGCTGAAGATCAAAAGCACCTTTCTCAAACAATGTCAGCAAACTGCTTGAGGTGCCAGTCCACAGCCAGGGTTAAGTGTGCTCAATCCGGCAGCTGAATTACAGCCTTCGCACTCGGCGCTTGTGATACGTCTCATATTCTGAAGCAGCGACAAGGGGGTGGGATTGCTAAAGCGGCTCTGGTCAGCTGGTGACTTTCTGATGCTCCAGTTGCGTATTGCTCATTACAGCAACAGTGAGATCTCTCCCATGTTATAAACATGGGGTGGTGAAAAACGGAATCAGAAGAATAACATAGTGATTAAAAGGATACCTTTAGGGAGAGACCTCTTTTCCCCTTTAAATGATTGCAAGACAATGACAGGTTTTGGCCTTAAAAGTATTTTTTACTCCACTTCTCATTAGAAATACGGACGTGAGAAAGCAAATGCACTGAGGGAAGAAGTGGCTGGAAAGGAGCAATGGATTAGCTGTCCTTAGAGCTTTTCAGTGTTGCCCAAATAGGAGCTGAAAAGGCAATCTTGATCACTTCATTTTTAACAGAAACTGCTTTCTATTGTAGAAGCTGCTCTGCTCAAGCACAAAGATTTATGGAATAGAAGTCTTGGCAGCATGTTGCCTGCTCAGCGACAGAAATGACTGCCTGGTGCAAAGCAAACGGGTCTAGGTGAACCTGGAGTTGCAGTCCTCTGAGAATGCTGTAAGAGTGTTGTAACAGGCTAAACTTATTCTAGATGGGCACGCAACTCCATCAAAAATACTTAAAAGACTTCCTTAAATGTAGAGAACTGGTACTATAACCCGAGAGGAAACTGCAGAGACGTCATCAGAAGGTAACTTCTACCAGCTATCACAGTCTCTGCAGAACCAGTCAATTCTCTCTTTGCAATGTAAGTTGTGACTGTATCACAGGAGCGGAGAATGGGTGATTTGTTTCCTTAATTAGCCATCCTTACAGAAGGGCATCCACTTATCAATTCACTTTGAAGTAGTGTTTCCTATTGCAGCCCTATTTTCTCTTCTTGATGAGGGTTTTGTGACCTTTTGCTACTTCCTTGCCTCCATACTCACTGCAGGAAAAAAGACGAGGAAGTGAGAAACAACTCCTACAAGCTCTACTGTTAGGTGAAGAAACGCTCTCAGTTGAAGGAAAGGCTGAGAAAGCTCAGGGAAGAGGGATAACGGCACCTTTAACGCAGCCAGCGCTGCCAGCTCCTTTCCTCAAGCATACCTCAATCCTCTGGAGCAGTTCCACTAGCAGGCAGTTGGACTCAATGATCTTAAAGGTCTTTTCCAACCCAAAGGATTCTATGATACTACGTGATTCAAACATACGCTGCAAAAGGAGGACGGCGGCAGGGGTTTGACACAAACGTTAGTGACTGTGGGCAGCGCGTAGTGTGCATCCAGCTCCTGTTGTTGGAGGGGGTTAAGATTTCAGCTCCCACCTGCTGCAGCTTATTTGCCTTCCCTCGCTTTCCCCAGCAGCACCACCACCTCAGCACCCTGAGGCAGGGAGAGAAAGAATGAGGCTAAGCCCTACCCTGGATCCAAAGCTCTGCTCCTTAGCAACTGTTTACCTCTTCTCTGGGCTCTTGTCCTTGACTTCGCAAGATAGCCAAGACCCCGACTTTGGTCAGGGCAAAAAAGAAAATCAGAAACACAATCTAATTACTACAGGAAAGAGACATTTTAGTTCCACTAGATTAGAACTTGAGTACCAAAAGGCTGCACTGAGCAAAAAACCAAAACAAATCTTGCTGTCCAAGAAAAGCAAAACTAGAAGAATTTTCTAATAAACATTCGAAAAAATTGACAAGCTCACTTGACGAGCTTTCTTACATTACATAGCCATACCCCTACCAATTGCAACCCAAATCACAAGCAGCTATCAGAAAGCTGTTTTCATAGTTGTTATCTCACAGTTGGGAAGTAGCTCAGCCATCGTGTGTCAGGGAAAAAAATCCGATACTATATGGAAAATATTTTAAGCTGTGAACTTGTGAGTCGGGTAACAATCTCTATCAAAACACCTCCTCCAACATTTAAAAAAATTCTTTAACCCAATCTTACAAAAATGAACACAGTAATATTTTGAAAATCATTTCAGCATTAATTTACTAGCTGTGAAATACAGAGAAGACGAAGTGGCAACAATCCTACACTACATGCATTTTTTCAGCTTTTGAATCTTCCAGTCTTGAAAACCTTCAGGGATGTAAGAGAAAGGCTGCTACCCCTCCAATTAAAAGCTGTGCAGTAAGACATCTGAAATTAGTTTCCCTAGAAAAGGTAAATCACTGAAAAGGAATTTTTAATTCAAAATCAAATGGGTGTTTTTATAATACTTGTAAGTTTATTATTTTTTAAAAATCAAACTCCTATTCTCTTTAACAGCCGGGGATAGGATCTGTTTACTTTCTTCTGATGCACAGTTAACACCCTTCTCTCAATACACAGACACCCAGTCACGTGCACACTTTAAGCAGGTAACGGTACCCGTGTAACTAGCCGTATCTAACCAGACAGATCTCAGGAGTGCGTACACTTCAAAACAGTCCTTCCTTGCACTGCTGTAAAATGCCTCCTTTATTTTGCCTCTTTGAAAGCAACATTGTTGAGAACACTGAAGGAAATGAAATTTCTAGCTACTGTGGGTCTTCCCAGATAATCTGGATATCTGCCTTTCTTTGACTACATGCATATCCCACTGTAAGGTGCTACTTGCTCTGCCGTAGTTACTGATGCTGTTAGTCTTCTCCCTGCTAGCAAGAATTCAAAAGTGAGACGGCTAAGAGGATGCAAGCTCTCAAGCATTTACATGAAAAATCGCAGCACCCTCTTCAAACATCTATTTATCTTTTTAATGCCAGACACACATTGTTGTCTGAACAGTATCCAGAGTACGTTCACAATAAAAATCTTTCTCTGCTGGACAAGCAAGAGATTGGTAAAAGTTCAAAGAGTTTAGCAACTATCAGTACTTTTCTGCCAGTCACACTCTGCTTGTGACTGCTAAAGTACCCAACAGGGTGGCTGACGAGGGGAACAAGGTTTCTCACATATTCAGCAATATTCCAGTTGCCTTGGAACTTGTTACCAAAATACCCCCCAAACTCCCCACATCTGCCTTCCTACAATCTCCCTGTACAGCAGCGTACTCTAAATCCACAAGATGTTTGTTTTCTTCCTGATTTACACAAACCCACTGAACTGAGCAGGGCTTTTTTTGTTTTGTTGTGGTTTTCTTCTGAAAAATATTGCGCAGTATATACTGTCGACGTGTGCACATGGTGGCAGAAGGGACGGACAAAAAAACTACTGCAAGTCTCTTGCGTTGAAAAAGAAACAAGACCCACAGCTGTAAAGGACAGCGAGAAGCTGAAGTTCAAATACACAAGCCTTTAATTTTACTCACCACTTAGAATCTGTTGCACTGCCTCATTTCCCATCTGTGCTGCTGTGAAGCCTTGTAAAGAGATGATGGAGGGATCAGAGCCGTAATTCAGCAAGAGTCGGCAGGTTTGCAAGTGACCTGCTAACGCAGCCCTGTGCAACGCTGTTTGACCAAGTGTGTCCAGTGCATTCATCTGAAAAATCAGCAGCAATATAAAACATTGTTATCATTAAAAGCCTGCACTTGTCCCTGCCCTTAACAAGAAGAGTGATATCAAGAATTTTATAGCATACAAATCTGTCTATCAATCCCTCTGCATTGCAACTAAACAAAAGGAAATGACAAAACAGGTAAATGCTCCAATGTAAAGATAATTTACTGCAGATGCTTTCCTGTCTTTTAACAATGCAGGTTGTTTGCACGTTTAACAGACAACACAGGATCCCTGAACCCGAGCTTTTGACAAATTCGATGAAGATCAACCTTATGTAAGAAAAGCAAAACTCTCACAGAAGAGGAGAAGGAGGTAAATAATTAACCAAACAATTCAAAGACCTTCCAGCTTTAAGGAAATCACTATCTGTCATCCTCAGACGGGGAATTGACGTAACTCATTACCAAGAATTAAAGCAAAACAAAGATGTCAGGTTAGGAATTCTATGAAACAGGGAGGGGGGAAGAGGTTGGATACAAACAGTCCATTTCCTCCTCACTTTTCTAACTTACAGAAATGTCAAGTATAACCGGATATAATTCTACCCAATACAAGACTGTACAAACACCTGAAATGGACTATTGCTTTCAAAGAGTATGATATAATGGAAACCCATCTGTCTATCAAGATCTAACAGAGCACCTGAATAACTGGAAGTATCTCCATGGGTTCACTATCAGAGAAAGGAAGAGAATAATAGAGAACTTTAAAAAGCAGGAAAAAAAAAATCCCTCATGAAAATAACCTTTCAAGAAGATACTTTGTACCTAGCAGTGACTGATAACAAATTTAAATGCAAATGTCCAACAGCTTTTTTACCACTTTATGGAATATAGAGCTACTCTATATTCTCTGGAAGCAACTCAGAACTTATCTGTTTCCAAGCCTACGGATTGCAGGCTGTGAACCGCATGCATATTAGACTCTATTACTGTATAAAACCACTTTTTTACCTTCTCAAAATCTTTGTGGTGGCAGAGAACAAAGGTTTTGCTTGTTATTTCTCACCTAAAATGCACCCTGCAAATCCTACTGCCTTGCCAGGAAAAGTAGTGAAAAAAGCATTTTGGGTAAGATGCATATTCTGTAACTAAATGAAATTTAATTAGGGAGGTAACTATGTAGAAGATTACTGCTACCAGATAGGGTAAAAAAATAAAGTAAAATACTTACACTACAACAATATCAAGCCACAGGAAAGAACAAAGAACTACTACATAAATAAAGCTGAGCATGATTTGGTATTGTCTGAAATTCTTCTCTATCCCTGAACAATTCTACAGGCTGGTAAAGAAGGAATTTCTTTGTGTACCCCTCTTCAGGAAGATCTACAGAAGAACAGTTCTGCTTTCGTCTAACCGTGCTCAGCCTATGCCACTCCAATGGGATTTCCCTAAATGTTTTGTTTTACATAAAACCTTACTGCTATCATAAACACTTAACTAGATGCTGAATGTCCCCAATCCATCGTTTTGTTCAGATGATGACCCTCATCGGTTTCAGGGCACCAGATACTTCTCACCACTGATGAGGGCACAGAGAAAAGCAGAAGCCTGGGGCTGTCCAGGTTTAGCAATGGTCAAGGTAGAATGAAACCAGACTTGTGGATTCTGGAAGCGGCTGGTAACACTCCGCTCACCCAAGCAAGAGAATCATAATTAACCTCTTCTGTAACACCGAATCCCTGTGTTAAACATCCCTGTACTGAACAAACAGTTGGAGAACAGCAGCGAGGCATTCACACGGCACAACTCGATACTGACTGGGGGCCTGGAAAAAATGTTAATATTCATTTGAAAAAGAACACTGAGTCATCAGATCCATCATCTCGCATGTGGTACGCAGGTCTCCTTTCACCTCCAAGCAATTATCTTTGCCAACAATCCATTCCTGGGGCAGAAGACCGCCGGTCATTTGAAGAAGTCCCTGCTTGCTTCTGGGAGAAGAGGGGGCTGCAGCTGCCAGGGGGCCACACGCGGCAGATGAAGCTGTTCTTTCTCTTGGGAGCCAAATTGGGCTTTGCAGGGCAATTTCCTGGGCACTATGGTCACTTTGAGGCAGGTCTGCTCTCAGCAATCATGCAGCGCTTGTCTAAAACCAGCTCAAAAACATACCGCACTAAGGCTGAAGGTAACGGGATTTAAAATGAAAATCAGCTTGATCATTATAAATTGAAATACAAACTGAGCTTAGATGCTCATAAAAAAAAAATCAAACTTGGTATAATATATGCCTGCCAATACTAGGTCTAAAAACATGCCCTTTCACATTCAAAGCTAAACTCTGACAAAATGCAAAATATCCAAGGTGTACTGCCTCATTTGTCTGCTGAGAAGGCAGATTGTTCCAGCTACAGTAATAAAAAAAATGAGAAATACTCAACTGGTCCCATTTATATGCAGCCTGAAATTAAAATGCTGTAGCTCTGAATTACTTTACAGACAAGTTTTCTGTAAGGAGGTAAAAATGACAGATATGACAGATTTTTATTCCACAGCACACTGGCTCTGGATCTGGTTTCTTCTCCTTTTAGCATGAAAACAGTCACTTGACTGCTCAAACTGCAGCATAAAAGCAGAATGAAAAGCATTTTTAAGTAAGACTTTTCATGGAAAGATACCGTCCAATACAGTAGTTCCCACTGCAGAATTCCTTCTGTTCTTTCATTTTACCCCTTTAATTTCTTCTTCCCAATCCTGGATATATGCAGTAGAGAAATCAAAATGGTCGTGCACCATCAGACAAGGAAGAGATTTTTCCTGCCCGCACTGCCGCTGCCTCGGAGCAGCGTACGCAGCTACAGCAGCACGCCCGCGGCTGCCAGGCGCTCCTGGCAGCTCGGAAGCTGGAACCTGCTCAGGAAACGTTGGGGATTTTTGGTTTTGTTTTTTGGTTGGGTGGGTGGGTTTTTTTGCAAGACATCATAAGCACATCAGCTTTCTGTTGGTATCAAATGCACTAAATATCCTACTACTCCTTGACACTACTGTAGCAAAAAAAAATGCAACAGCTTCCAAGCACTGCAATGTTCTCTGTAAGATCTGAGATGTACATTCTAAAAATCAGACATGAAACTTGTGCTCTGCCAGCCATTCCATTATCAGGGTATCTTTCCCTCCACAGTGCAAGTGTTCTAACTGCTCTCCTGCTGCTTTTTTTCTGAAGAAAACTTGCAGTACGCCTTGTGTCTTTGTGCAACAATAAACAAGACAGAAGCAAAGAGAGGCTGATGGCCATTTCAAGCTCTGTTAGGAAAAACAAACAAACAAACAAACAAAAGGTCTAGTTCCACTCTGAAAGCTCCTAAATGATCCAGTCGTATGTTCCACAGTTGTCCCTTTGCATAAAAGCTTAAAGTCACTAAGTTTGGATGTCTAAGCAGTGAGAAAAGCGGAACCATGTAACTGCAACAGATAACACAGCTCTTCGTGTTGTTAACTGTCACAGTCCAGAACCTGCTGCATTTCTGAAAGGAAATGTAGATTTTCGATGCTTATTCTTTCCTGAGAAAATCATACCCCTACCTGAAATGTTGGAAGCAAGTGTATTACACAGCAAGGTTATTCAAAACCATTTAAGTCTGTTGCGTGGGTCTAGATAGATGGTGACCGTTGTCAAATCCGTGAAAGGCTGGCAACATGCTACTCCGACGCACAGAAATACTTGCATTATGCACAGATCCAGAAAGCCGGGTCCTTCTAGCAGAGCAGAATGAAGCCACTGCTGCTACCATCACGAATAAGGACACTATCTGTCTAATATGACCTTAGAAAAGCTCATTTCGTCTTGCAGAATAGTTTCAACATTATCCTTTAGCAACATAACACAGTTAAATAAATAGCATTCATAACATCTCCACACTTGCCCGAGATACCAGTGAACTTGCGTGATTTTAGGTCTTTCTTTCCAGCATTCTAATTCAGAAAAGACTTTCACCCTTTCCTCCTGCATTGCTAGAAAGCCGAATGTCTTTCTGAACATACTAAATTTCCCAGACATCTGCAAATTCAGACAAGGAGCTAGTTAAAGAGGTATCCAACTCTTAGCAATACAACAAAACAGGATGACAGCCACTTTTTCATTAGTTCACCACCTTCAAATGATTTTCTTTTTAAACAAAGGACTTCAACCATCTCCAAAGATGCAATACTGGCACTTGGAAGATTTGCTCATGGGTCTAATAAAAAAGTAGCTTATGTTTGAGGATTCTTTAAAGATCCTCTGCTCTTATTTTTCATGAGGTACTTGGAGGATGTTCAACATCAAACACGCGGTGGTGTGAAATGCTGTTTCAAGCTGCAGTTCCGGCAAACAAGTAAAACTGGGTATGGCATTTAAAACCAGACATTTATGATCAATGTTCTTGAAGAAAATTTTAAGAAACCCCAAGGTTTCTCAGCTGTGCTTTAGATGTACAGTTGACAGTCAACTTCTGCAAACTCAAGTAACAAGCTAATGCAGACGCCGTCACTGATCGTGGAATGGGCAGTGCTTAGACACACCATGCTGATGTGCAAGTGACGTGCACCAAGGACTTCTTCCCAGTTCCAATTACAAGTCTAGACTGTGTCCTCAGCAAGGGCCAGCAAGACACACCAAAATAAGCAATTTGTGGGTATAGGTTCACTCTGGGCAATACTAGTGGTGTTAGAAATACTTCTGTAAAATAGGTCTAGATCGAGCACGTTATTCAAGCAGTCTTTCACTTTTTATTATAGTCTGATACACATCAAACAGCAAATCTACACGGTGATAAAATTAAGGATAATTAAATCCAGTTCCAAGACCACGAACCATCTCTCATTCATCCCAAAAACTCTCTAAAGCAGTCTTTACTGTGCTTCAGCCCACTTCCCAAACACATGTACTTCACACATTATCTCACTTTTGCTGTCTGACACAGATCACAGCTGCTCCGCATGGAAACTGCAGAGTTTCTCCTCTATTGCTAAAAAAAAAAATCACAAATGATTTTCAATCTACAAAACTTTACATGGCTTTGTTTCCTAAATCCACTACTGTTTTTGGAGGGGAGGGTTCCTCAGTGATTGTTTGTGAGAAAATATTGATTTGTTTTAATAGTTTCAATAATGATCTTGGCACAGGAGAATGCTGAAGGCCATGAATATGAAAAATTTAGCAGGGGAAAAAAAAAAAAAAAAAAAAAAGAAAAAATGAAAAAAATCAAGATTCCCTGTGCACTATAAGCCTGTTGGAAGGGTCTGAGTACTACTGTTGTCATGTCTATTAAAAAGACAAACACGATCCCAGTATGCCTTAGTCCAGCCTTTCCATTAGAGATAGGGAAGTGCCACCATGTACGGCAGCGAGGGAATGAATTCCATTCTCATTGCCTGAGCTCCGAGATTTCCTCTGGTGCCAGCGAAGGGAGGGGTTATAAGGATGATTAGGAAACGGCAATGTTCCCTTATGAGGGAAAACTAAGTGAGGCTTTTAGCCTACCAAAACAAAGGCTAAGAAGAAATAGCTGAGCAAAAGGAAGCATCTAAGTGAAAAAGAGGTATTTAAACTGCAGGAGAGTGCTGTCCGAAGAACAAATGGATATTCACGGCGAGGCTGCTATTGCAGGGGGGCTAGAGTCAGCAGCTGATGAGAACCCTCTCTTGTAAGGAGGATCAAAGAGCTTGGTACATCTGACTACATCTTACAAAGTAACTAAAATTTAAGGCACAAAAAGAGTAAACAGGAAGAAAAATCTTCCAGAAACACAAAGAAAGGAAAAAAAATAAAAATCAAAAACCTGTATCATGCTTCAGGATTAAAGCTGCCACGTCTGAACAATCAGAAACAAATATCGATGTTAAGAGTGTCTGATGAACTCAATGCCTACAGTCAAAGCATAAGCACAAGGAAAAATGATAATATACAAGCAAGACAAACATTTTACAGTGGTTAAATATGCCTAGTTAACTAATTAATACCCTAGAGCATATCCCATCTGGGAATTTCAAAGTGCTTCGAAAGCCTAATGACCTAACTCCGATGAAAAACCAGGACCGCATTACGCATTGTTTTACAGCTAAGGAGCTTTAGACTTCAATACAGAGGGACCCGATTCATTGCTGTATGGAAATATATGCTCCATCTTAACTATGAGTCACCTCCTGCCATGCACTTACGTGCTTTGCTAGATCATAAACGCGAATGGCTGTCCTCAGAACAACATGGCAAGCACGTACCGGGATGTGAATGAAGAATGAGTTTTAATGCCCACCAGGTACCTCCACGGGCATACTCTCAACTGAGAAAACAACGGAACACATCACTCATTCCGTAGATAACTGTGGGCCACTCACCACCATCACTCAGTCCACAAGTGCCTCACAGATCACGATTTAGGAACCTCTGCTTCAGGACATAAAAGAATTACAAGCTACCGTCAGAATATGCTACTGACACAAACAATAAAACTGGGCCGTTCCAGTAAGGATGACGCCTTTGAGCTCACTCCTAACCTGGCTACGCAGAACTAGATTTTCAAGGGAACACTGATTTAAATACCATATATTTACCATATACCATACCGTATAGTAGCAGGCTTTCCAGAAACCCTCAGCACAAAAACTCCTTGTATTTCAAAGCAGTTGCACTTTGGCATCAATATGTTTGAAATTCCAGCATGTCCAGTTCAGTGCCTACCCAAGTACCATCAGTACTGAATTCATGTGCAAAATCAGAGACAACCAGCCATGAGGTATCTATTCCTATGGCAAAATGAAGTTTGTTCACTTTCAGTGCATAGATAGGCTGCTAAGAGTGAAGCTGGGAAAACGATAATGGTTTTAACAACTGAAACTTTTTAAGTAACTGAAACCTCTGGCTCTGCTTCCCCCACCCCTGAAAATCCTGGTATGTCACCACTGCATCAGGATTCTCAAATACAATAAACTCCGTCATGGTATTGTTGTTGAGCTATTTTATGATGCCATTAAAGTACGGTGGAAGTGAAGACGCTGCTGAAATCTGGGAATGACCTCGCATACAGGCTTATAAATTACAATTCATTGTTTCAAAATAAAAAGAGTTAGTGTTAACTATGCATACAATTACATTGCTTGCACCTCCTAGCACATCAAGAGCTGCTCATTAGATTGTTCTTACAGGTATATTTCTTCATTTCTAGCTGCCTGAATGAAGATAAAGACTCAGAGAGTAATGGGAGCCCCTTTCAAAGCAAAACCAAGGAGATCATTTATATTTTAACCAATACAAAGAAAGTACCCGTCAAGAAGAGTTTCTGAGAAAATTAAGCAGCTAAGTATATCATTACCACAAATGTCAAGTCTGTGGCTGAAACTCAGAGAAAGATCATTCTGAATACTTCTGAAAGATGCTTAAAAGACATCCTAAATAAAGTTTGGGGTTTTTTTTGGCCTTTAACTAATAACTTGCTGAACCACACGTTTCTAAGGAAGCTTCACCATAGACTCACAAATTACTTTGGTCAGCACCTGCCAACAGCTAAAAGGCATGAGAAAACAACCTAACCGAGAGATAAGCAGCAAGGGAGGGCTAAGGGATCTCCAGCATTAGGCTACTAAGCTCAGTATCAGCAAACCCAGACACTGGATATTTTCAGGCCAAGAAATTAAAGCAACAAGAGGCACCTAGATGACATTTATTAGAAATGAGTAGCAAGATTCATTAAAACCAAGTCAGCTAGACTCCTAAAGCCTGCCTTCAGTTATTTGGAGAGAAGACCTAAGGTTCAGATGGGATTCCTGATCACCCTGTACTGATTTAAGATAAACACACGTCAAGGTTAACTGAGAAGCACAAGGCATACAGAAGAAAAAGCAGTAACTATCATAAAAAACTAACATTGTATTTAAACAATATAAACCTTCTTCTTGCCTTTTGCCTTAAATATACTTAAGTATATTTACCTTTGCTCCATGTTTATGTAGAACTTCCATGACATCATTATGAGCTTTTTCAGCTGCAACATGCAAAGGTGTCATGAAACTAGAAAAAAAAAAAAAAAAAAAAAAAGGAAAAAAAAGGAAGATAGTTTTACATACCTAGTATGACAGAATCCTTTAGAAAATTCAGAAATTTCAGAAACTTACTCTTTGTTTTTCTCATTAACATTTGCTCCTTTCCTGAGCAACAGTTCTGTAACTTGCTTCCGCTTGGGATGCACAGCGGCCACAGCACAGTGCTACAAAAAAGTAAATACAAGTTATATTTCAGCTACACAGAAGACAAAGAGCTTTAAATCCATGACTTCATCTCGTAATTATTCTGCTGCACGTCAGACTACAAAATTTACAAACAGAATCCATCATAATTCTGCTGAAACACATAACATAGACTGAACAAAACACAAGTTAGTGATCATCACTAAATTGTTCTACTCAAAAAATAATTTTCATTTTAAAGCTATTTCTTAGGAAAAAGGTGGTGTTTCCGACTACATTAACAAGACAATCAGGACAAAGCCAGCAGACAATGCACAAAGGAGGTAAAGACAAAGGGGGTGAAACAGCCTAACTTTCTACAAAGGGGTCCATTAAGATTCTGCTGCTGTTGTCAGATTAACGTGACTTTTGAATGTTGCTTTGTTTCTTCTTCTATTTCAGCGCGTACCGAACTTGTTAACCTAATGGCGATTCTGTTATGCACCCAGCTACCATTTAAGTAATGAAGAAACAAGCAATGAAGTTCTCTTAGGGTATTTTCTCCTCCGTGCTACGAGAAAGAGCTGCCTTTCGCCCAGTCCTTCCCAGTGCCCAAGCCTACCCTTGTGGGAACACCGTACAGCCCTTTGCTAGGCGTAACCATCCCCCGGAAGGCGGCCGGGACACTGGCTGCGTTCTTTGCCTCCGCTGCTTCTTCAACCAACGAAGTAAGAGCAGGATACTGCCAGGAAAGTCCATCGCTAACGCGGTAACGTTGGTACTATGCCAGTCCTGTAAGGCCCTGTGGTGTACACCTCGCATCTGTTTTCACCACAATTTTATGTACCTTACGAAGAAAATTTGTAATCTAAGTTTGCTCACATAAAACATTAAGGAAGCACCGGGACACTGGAATAGAATTTAAGCCCCGGAAAAAACACAGCAACCGACCAACAAAAAAAGAGGGTGATGGGAAAAAGCAGCAGAGAAGTGAAAAATGAACAGGTGAGGAGTGGCTGGAGGGTTTCTGTAACCCACCAGGAAGAAGAAAAAAAATGATTAAAAAAATTATATGGTGTTTTTTCTATAATTGTGATTTAATTTTAATATATTAAAGTGTTTGATGGCAAATCATCAACCTCAGATGATGAATATATTTTCATAGTGTAGAAATAAAACTCCTCAACTAGCACTACCACCACATTTATCATAAAACAAATGGATTGACTGTATAATCTCACCAGTGCAGTCTCATGCGACTGTGGCTGCTTAAAATTAATGATCTCCAAAGCGAGTGTCTTTTTCACTTTGGCTAGGTCGGCCTCTCTGGCTGCTTGCAGTAAAGAGTGTCCTTTGAATTCATCTGTTACAGGAAAAAGATGCATTTAATATTCAGCAACACGTCACATTTATAAATGTTATTGGAGAAAGGTAGCCATACTTAATTCGGTAACTCTTCAGATAGCAGCTGACCTGGGACACAGCACACGAAACATGGTGTACTGACACCAAAGGGACATTCTAAAGGAGAGGGGAAGCGATTCCTTCAGTAAAACCCTTACAGTTTTTCTTCCTCTTATCCTCCGCCCACGTGATAGTAAATGCACATGCAACCCCTGAATGTTACCTATGCATGTGTTCAAGCGAGCACAATGCTGTTAAATGCTCTTCAGAAAAAAACGTTAGTTGCTTTTCAAAAATCTTATTTTATTTACAACTACAAATAATTCAAGGCAAAGCCTGAATAAATATAATTTATATATAACAACACATATAAAAACAACAATTGTATAAAATTTAAATATAAAATACTAAACCAGTGGTCTAAAAGAAAGCTAACCAGCTAAGCATTTGACACCAGTCTGCTACAAATGTTTTCATACCTTTGTAAGTACGGAGAAGCAATTTTGTTATTTTCAGCACCAAGCTTGTTAAAAGGGCCTTTCTCCTCCCACCCTTGTTTTAACACCCGGTGCATTTGTGGATTTAGAAATAAACATAGAATCAGAATCATTTAGGTTGGAAGAGACCTTTAAGATCACTGGGTCCAACCATTAACCTATCACTGCCAAGTCTACCACTAAACCATGTCCCTAAGCTATAACAACTTTTCATTTCAAATAGAATTCAAGTTTCTTTGTAAACAAAGCATTACTCAATGTACAAGTCCAAATAAATCTTGAAATCACAAATAAGTGTAATATTATTCCTATAGTATAAAACCGAAGACCTCAAAAATATACTAAACATGTTATTTTGGATATGCAAATACAGGATGTCCCAACAAGACACTGTCAAATTTGGCAAAATGTTCACATTTGTGTACACATTTCAGTGAGTATTAATGGACATGAAGCTTTCCCCACTCCTTTCCAGTAACTATAAATACAGAAGCAAAACAAAGTTTAAATAGAAATTTTTTTGCTTGGCAATTTGGACAAATGGTAAATTAACCTTCCTTAAAGCCAGAAGCATCTCCCAAGTCAGCCCAGAATAGAGAGTAGGGAAGCAGCTAAATATATTAATGCCCTCCTCTCCTCTCCTAGAGCAGTTTTCTGCTGCACATGATCTCACCACGCTCACATGGAAAGCGTGGTGACAGACGACAACCTGACTAGCTGGGAGCGTGAGCAGCGCAGCACCACGTTCCTGGTGTGTCAGGGGGCTTCTGCTATTCTGGAAAGGTGGCAGACAAAACCAAGCCTTATTTAGAACTTCGTTCAGAATCTGCTTCTCAAGAAGTTGTTTCCTGTAACTTCATAATGCTTTGTTTGCCTACTTGTCTCATTTAATTATCTTTTACAGTTTGTAACAGTAAGAAATCCCCAAAAGAGGGCAAAGGCAGACAAATTCAAATTAGAGCTGAAACATTGCTTTGTAAACAGCACGAGGATTGCGAAGACTACAAAAGAAGGTGCTGTGTGTTTCCATCTCCAACTTCATAGCCTCGATACAGAGGCTCCTACGTGACTTAACTGGACTTGAAGCATGAACCCCCCCCAGTCACTGATCCAGCAACGCCTCAAACATCTTAAACCGAGCATCATGAACGGTGTATCAGAGGCATGTGCGTACTTCAAAGTGAGAGGCACAGCTGCAGCTACTCTGCTGCTTTGCATCTTTCTTACAAAGTACGAGGAAGCTGGCTTGAAAGGAAAGCACCCGTTACACCCAGCGCCGCACTTACAGGTCAGTCTCTCCCTCAGCTCAGGCGTCGGGGCCATATCCACCGCGCTCTTGCCGTGGCAGTTGACCAATGTGGGATCCGCACCGTGGCTCAGCAGGAGGGAGCAAACCTCTACGCGGTTCTTGGAAGCGGCCTCGTGCAAGGGGGTAAACTGCCAGAGGTCCATAGCGTTCACGCAGGCGCCATGCTAGCGCAGCAAAGAAAGCCTGGGATTAGTACAAAATCATCTTCAACAACTAAAAGCTTACAGAAAAACTGGTCCCATTCTTTCATATACGAACACGTACACAAAAAAATAATTATAAAAACAGCTGTATATACAAAAATACCCGTTGAATCCTAAAAAACAAAAGGGGGGAATTTCTGTATGAGCTAGTTTTTTAGTAGAACAGATTTTTACACAGAAAAATTCAAATAAATGAAACTTTACTATCTGTCCAAAGAAATAAGGTGGGGAAAAAACCACATATACTGTACCACAGAAAGGCGTAAAGTTGTAGGCTTCTGAAATGACATACAGGATGTTTGAAATCAATTACTATGGGAAAAAAAAAATCTTCCTTTTCAACTCTGGTATAAACAGTTCATATCTCACCTAACACATCTAAATCTACAGTAATTACTTTCCATCCTTCTGCTTACCTTAAGCAGCAGCTCTGTAACCTCATAGTGTCCATATGAACATGCATTATGAAGAGGCACAAGACCACTGTATGGAAGAAGGTAAATGACAGATTTATTTAAATAGCATTTTTAAAGAAGGAGGAACAGTTTTCTATCTACTGAGAGAAATCAAATGAAATCCAAACTATTTAAATACTCAAGCATTTTAAAATAAAGATTCACAAACCAATGGAAAAATCCAACCTCCCCAAACATGTTACTTAAGAGTACCCCATTAAAATGGGGTGGGTTTTTTGGTCCTAACAGGCCACAAATGTTTAATCTACCACTAAGATTAGCATTAACTGGTTTTGAAATGATCTTTCTTGAAGCTATTAAGGGTGGGGGGTGGGAGGAAGTCCCATTCCACATTCAATTCACTCAAGAGAAGTAAGAGTTCTGTTTCTGCCTAAATACGAACTGCTGTTGATTTAAAATGCTATGTGAAGGGCAAAACTCCCCAGATAATGCTAACATAACTCCTGAGTATATTACGAAGATACACAAGTATCCATAGAAAGCAGACAAATTGCTGCTCCAGACTGTGGAATGACCTGATTTTACTCAATTTTTTACAGTACAACCTATTTAACTGCGCAAGATACTTCTAAGAGAGTGTCTGTAATTTTTGTACAGCTATATTACTGGAGGCCATACTTAAAACTGACACTAGCAAAGTAAATAACAGGGATCCAGTCATAAGCACAAGACGTAATAAAAAAAGTCATGTATTGAAAGGGAGATGCAAAGAGAACAATTATTACAGAGGATAAAATGCGTTCAATTCAAGCCAAGCAAGACAGGCTAGTTATGGCTCAACAAATCAGGATGCATAATGCACTGAAAACAATAATTAACCCTTCACCATTTATGAAGAACACAGGGGACATTTCCCAGAATTGCAAAATCAACTTGGAGCGCATAGGGACAGCAAGTACTAGACAACAGGGTAAACTTAACCTTAAGGTAGATGCTCTCAGAAGCAGCACTGCACTTGGCACAGGAGAGGGGAAATTTGTTTGGGGGAAATTTTTCAAACTTATTTTCCATGGTGGTTTTTCTTAATTACAACTTCTGGGTGTGTGTGAGAGACTACCCAATCCACAGAGCACTCAAAAAACCTGCCCTCTTCAAAAACGATGGTCATCTAAGAGGACTGAGGCCTTCAAGGTCTCATCAGCAAAGAGTCACCGCAGCAATCCACCTGGCCACTTCTGCAGCACACCCTCCCCTTTTCTCTTCCAGCACACGGTGACTTTGTGTACAACACCAGTCAGGGAGAAAAAGGACCACTGGAAAAAGAGCTGCTTCCTTGGGAGTAACAAGACGTGCCAACCATTTTGAAGATGCATCACAGATCCTCACAACTCCCTCTGAAGTGATCCCATTGAAGAGAACCTAACAGGTCTATAAAATCAATGTAACCTAATTTAGCTCCATAAATGATAAATGATGTTTATTTATAGCCCATTTACTTATAAATCATGTATAAATATGGAACGGCAAGAAAAAACAAAAGCCCACACTGATTGTAAATGTGTGATGCCACTAAAGAAAGAGGGATCTTACTGGGTTGTCAGATATTTCTAAGTATGTTTGAATTGTTTTTAAGTTTAATACAAAGTAAGTGTATTGTTTTTCTTTTCTTTCTTCCCCCCCCCCCATCCCCTCGCAGCTCCCTGGTAGATCAAACCTCATTAAAGCATCTACACTGCAATTTTCTACCAAGTGGCGCTCAAATTTCAGAATAGGGTGAAATGCCTACAACTTGCTTAACAATGCTGGATCTACCTGATCTACCTAAGTGCAGCTTTGCTGTGGAGTTTTTTTGACTTACATAATGGGTCATCATGCATTTCACAACAATTCTGATCAAAAAAAGCCATGAAAGGTGAATACACAGATAAAAGTGCTACAATTAGTCAATCTTCAAGAGTTTACGTATGCTTGGGACTGGTTTTGGAAAGAGAAAAAAGAAAAAAGCCAAGATCTTAATTTAAAATCTCTGTGCTCAGCAGAAAATGAAGATATAGGAGGTCCCTCAAGTTTGCTGAGGGAGGCAGAACACACACTCATTAACATCCAGCCTCTATGGACTCTGAATACCAAATTCCCACTCTTAACCAGGGCCCCCATTTCTACAGCATCAGAACCAAGCCCTCCTATCAGACCACCATGAGAATCATCACCCTGGAGACAGGCGCATGGCTGCGAACAACGTACACCACACATCGCTCCAGATTTCTGACTGCTATGCACTTTTTGTTGCTATCTTACATAACTACCATGCTCACTACAAAAATAGTATAGTTTATCTTCTATTACATCTCGTCTTTTGTTGGCAACATCAACTGAGGTAAGTCTCCAAGGACCACAAATTGTGAGCACATGTGTATTATTGATATTACTTGGATTTACATCTATATATATGCAACATGATAATGGGACTACAGAGAAATTTTTCAATGCACATTTTTTATTCAGTAAGCCTACATAACTTCTCCCCATCGCCTTCCCTAAAATTCTGCTAGAAGACCATGATTTAACAGTGCAGTTCGTGCATGGAAGCAAAGAATAAGGTTTGGAAAAAAATTTAAAGGTGTAATAGAAGACTTAACACAGTGCAATCGCAGCTAATCTGTTATAGAGGCTTTAACAAAAGCTTGTTTACGATGAACCACACTCAGATTTTGGAAGCAAATGTTACGTTCTCAGCCAGCTATTTGAGATCATGCTGCAACTGAAACAGAGAAGTCAGTCCTCATCTTGATAAACATAAACCCACTGCCGCAACAGGTAAGTCTTTTTACATACCCTTTATCCTTTGCGTGAACATCTGCACCATGCTGAAGCAGAAGTTGGACTATTCGAACCCTGTTGTAGCCTGCTGCTAGGTGTAAAGGAGTGGACTGCAAAGGAAAACAGAACAAGATGAAGAATGGGAGCCACATACATTTAAAGTCCTGCCCTTCCTGTCACTTACCTACTCTTCGTTCCTCTTACACGTTGGATCAAGGTGAGTTACACTTCCCTTCTGTGATTAGCCCAATTAACAAACACACAGCTCATGCGTGCCATTCCCTTGTCAAACCAAATAAATGGTTATGGTGTGGAAGAATCCAAGATTCTCCTAAGGCAATAACAAGCTCATCATTTAAAGTCAATTTAAATAATGCCCCAACTTTGTTTTGTCTGGGTTTCAGGAGGGTTTGTTTGGTTTAGTTTGGTTTTGGTTCTTTTGGGGTTTGAGGGAGGGGTGCTTTTTGGTATTGTTTGTGGTTTGGGTGCTTGTTATGTAAAGGCTAGAAATTAGTTTTTAAAATGCTATAACTTTTTTTTTTTTTTTAAATTCATAAGCAAACTTAGGCAGTTCAGGCTGCATGCTCACAGGTTACAAAAAACAGTTTGTATATATGCTTGTGGCAACAAGTGCACAAGAGGCAGAGTGCAGAACAAGAAATAAAGCCTTTATCCCGTAGCAGGAATATTTGTTTCAGCTCTGCACCAAACAAGTAGTCAGAGTTCCGTACTGTGCTGTGACAAGAGCCACGGTTTGCAGTTTCCTGCCAAACACGCATCTTCAGCAGTAAGGCACCTCACCGCTCAGGAACAGTCCTAATAGCACCTTTCTCTATAGCTAATTCCTAAAAATTCTAACTGAAAGCTCTTAAAGTTGACAAAAGTAATTCCCCTCAAAGTTTAAAAGCTTTTTATTATGAAACAAATTTCGTGTGCTGTCTGAAGGAGCCAATTGCTTACACAAATGCATGATGTTTCCTCCTTCCCAAGCCTGAGCAGCAGAGAATTTTAAAGTGATCTTTGTTGCAATTTACTTTGTGGTGTGGAACCAAACAACACAACTTTATTACAGTAAAACCGCATACATAAACCAGCTTGAACACACGGAAAGACTTGCATATCTCACAGTAGTAGGCCAAGTACAGATTTGCTGTCAGCATTAAACGATCATTATACAATATTACAGGTGAGACATCACATTCTCGCTGTTATCAAGATTTTCAAAACAAAAATCAAGACAAAAGGTCTCATCTGTGGTAAGCAGCAGCAGGTGCTATATACCCATAAATGGTCTGGATTTCCAGGAACTCATACATATTTAGTATGTCCATAACTTGGAGTAGTCTGTATTATATTTTACTATAGTCACAACACTTTGCTACTTTGCTCCAGGAAGAGTAACAACGATGCCACCTGCCAAGTGTCCCGCGTACCATAGTGAGGACACCGCTTGTCCTGTCAGGAATGACAGCACAGGGCATCTGTAAGAAAAACATCTGGGTAACTCGGTTTATTTAGGGAAGCAGTTATGCAAGTGTCCCTAAGACCCAACTTCAGAATTATCTATACTCAAAATAACGACCTCTAACATTCCTAACCTGAAGATCCTTAAAGCGTCTCCAAAGTACAAACACCACCACCAGCAACAAAATGGGTCATATCTTTTAAGTGTTTGGCCATTCAAATTGCTAGGATCTATTATTCTATTTCAGAAAGGCTTCTGCTACCGAATTAACCATTTGGACTGATCCAGGAGGTATTACATTACTTTCATATCTGCCCGTTATAAAATAGTCGGCTTCTGCATATCATAAACACTAATGAAAATGTGGATAAAGATTATGCCACCATTGACATCGGCAGAATACTTCAGTACTGTTTATTCTGACAATTGCCTTGGTTTGATTACTAAATCCAGTTTTACCAACTGAATTAGTAGCTTGGAAAACCTGAAAGGAGTTTGAAATGGATCACGGAAAAGGCAGTCTATTGAAAGGTCTAAAGGCCAGAAGAAACTGGAGCAAAAACAAAGTCTTTGGACCATCACAGGATCTTTTAACCTCACTACAATTAAACTACATCTATTCTTGTCTGCATGCTACTTCTAAAACGATGGCAGACTTCCAAGATGATACTTTGCTCACATTAAGCATTATTAATAGGGATGTTCTCAATAAAGATACATCAACCCTGGAGTCTTATTTGCTGCTTAAAATTAAAAGAAAAACTATTATGACTGAAGCTGTAACTGTGCATATTGTATTTCTAGGGTTATTAGACCTGCATTTGCCAAATAACTTCATTAGAGAAGAAATGCAAAACATTTCAAGCTTATAGTTGCAAGACAAATGCTTAAGTGAAGCAAACCAGCATCATCCCAAATCTTCCGACAACTTACATCCCTGCCTGTCAGGAAGGCGAGTGACTTCCGCCTCCCCGAGCACGGCCACGCAGACGCCCCAGCCCGTGCACGAGCGCAGAATGCCACGTCTTCCCCCGCACGGCGGGAAGGGGCTCCCGAGCTGCAGCCAGGCGCCTGAT
>JMFS01001331.1:0-22227 GCA_000699545.1 Podiceps cristatus | reverse complement strand
CGGTCTCTTCTCCCTAGTAACGAGTGATAGAACAAGAGGAAATGGCCTCAAGCTGCACCAGGGGAGGTTTAGGTTAGATATCAGGAAAAACTTCTTCACCGAAAGGGTGGTCAGGCATTGGAACAGGCTGCCCAGGGAAGGGGCTGAGTCTCCATCCCTAAAGGTGTTTAAAGAACGGAGAGATGCGGTGCTTGAGGGCATGGTATAGATGGACTCGGCAGTGATGGGTTAACAGTTGGACTCGATGATCTTAAGGGTCTTTTCCAACCTTGACAATTCTATGAATCTGGAGATACTCAGAACCCGCCTGGATGCATTCCTGTGCAGCATGCTCAAGGTGACCCTGCTCAAGCAGGGGGTTGGCCTAGATGATCTCTAGAGGTCCCTTCCAACCCCTGCCAGTCCATGATTCCGCCATCCTATATCTGGAGGAAGCCAAATTCCCATCACTTCTGCCTTCCTTCCCTCTGTCCTCCCTGTAGCCCCCCAGCCCAGACGAGCAGAATGCCACCACTGTGTATTTCTCAATGCATAGCTTACCTATAATGAAGGCTGTGCTTTTCTTACATCTTAAAATAACCCTGCGAAATTATCGGGAGCTTTTAAGTAGAGCAGAACCCCCAAGCTTGTGTACTTTGCTAGATAAAACATACTAGCATGTCTGGGATTAAAATACAGCTGTTGTTTTCTGAAGTTGTTGGACTCTGTTTTTCAGGTGTGTCAGCCCAGTCCTTCCTTCACTGCTTTACACTTACTAGCTCAGCTTTTAATCTGCAAGTTGCCACTCCTGGGGTAAGTAAAAATGGGCTTTTATTGTGGTTTCAGTCTGAAAGCAATTGATATCTCAGTTGGCAAAAGAAAATTATACTGAACTTTTTTTTTTTAAGAGGTATTGGCATTACAGATGACTTTTTTTTAATTGTTTTTTTAATGTTGAACTGAATGCATGCTTCCTATGGTATGGTTCTGAACTTCCCTGTCCAGTATCTGTTACCCATAAAGACTAGAGGGAGAACTATTAGAAGAACTACTTCAGTGGGAAAAATGGAAAACTTCAGGTTTTTGAGAGCTAAAGTCTCTCAAAATACCACCAGGTTATCTTTCAAGAAATGCAGCGGATGTTTGTGCAGTGATCCTAACCACAGTCTGTGAACCGTGTTTTCCCTAGGGGAAGTCAATTGATTTTGTGGATGTGAACGAGAGCAACATGCGCTGGATACAGGACTTCCGGATGAAATCGTATGCGAACCCTGCCAAGCTGGAGTCGATTGATGGTAACGGCCTGTGTGTCATCTCCATTTATCAGGGAAACAGATGCCTCTTAGTGTTAGGTCTTTAGGGAAGAATGACACAGAAAAGGTGTAGAACTTGTGTTTGAAGTGGAAGCCCTGGCAACTACAGGGTTTTTTCTTATTTATCTTGAATTGGTAGTTCTCTTTTATATATATATGCACACTATATAGATAGTCTCTCAGGCATATATATACCCACTATATGTTGTTATTTTTAAAAAAATAAACATTTTTCTAAAGTAGAAGCTGGCAGACATAGTGGTTTTAAGCTTTGCATGGGCAAGTCGTCTTATTAAAAATCTATGTTCTTTGTCCTAAAAAGGACCTTTTTCTCTACTCCACAGACATCTGTTATTTTCTTTAGTTCATTTGGTTTATGCAGTTTTTGACTGACTTGCCTGGTATTGTCTTAATTTTGTTAAATCTGAAATGGGTTTATGGTCAGGCTTTTTGTGTATGTTACTTGTATTACAGTTAGTTTATCCTTTCCTCCTTACTAGGCGCTCGATACCACGCGTTGCTGATTCCAAACTGTCCTGGGGCTATGACTGACCTTGCAAACAGCGGGTACCTGGCCAAGATACTGCAGCACTTCAGCACTGAGAACAGTAGGGGAACATCATTAGATATTTTGTTACATGAACCATACAGCAGTACTATTTTATTTAAGACTGTTGCTTTCCAATGGCTTGAAAATGTTTACATAGTTACATAGTTGAAGAGCATCCAGAACTGGAAAGAGCTGCTTCTTCTCTTAAAAAGTGTCTTTTTTATGTAAATGTAGATAAGAAGAAAATATCGGTGGCTTTTCAGTGCTTGTGTCAGCAGAGGGTTCTCTGCCTTACGGTGATACAGAAGTGGCTCTCTCCAAGTCAGTAGGATTCAAGGTTCAGAGCCAAATGTGGAATGTACCGGGATCATCATTAAGGCTGTAGTTAATCAAGACTTGTGTCTCGCTTACCATTTGAGTATGTGTTTTTCTTTCTGGTGCTGTGTCTAGACTTAAGGTTAACAGCTTGCAACTCTTTCCAAGACTGGGGCCATTCTTACTGCAAGTGTTTAGGAAAAACCTTACAGCCGAAAAGAATATAAACAGTGCCATACAATTTTATTGTGGGAAGGCAACGTGCTGTAACATGAAGCATCTTGTTAACACTCATCTGTGTTTTGGCTACTTGAAGATGCTCACAACTACTCAGATATGCTTTGATTTTTCTCCAGAGCCCATCTGTGCCGTTGGACATGGAGTCGCAGCTTTGTGTTGTGCCACCAACGAGGATAAATCCTGGGTATTCCAGGGGTACAGCCTGACAGGGGTAGGTTGTGCTTTCACCCGACTTCTGCTGTGTGGGGGCTTTTTTGCTGTGTAGGGGCCTGTGATTTCAGGTGCTGGTGTTTCTGGTCTTACCCTAGAACTTCCTACAAGTATAAGTCATCAGTTTGGTACTCCTGGTTTATGTGCACGGTGTGGAGAGGTGTCATTGGCAAGAGGCCCAGCACTGAGTGCATGAAAGGATTGTCTCACTTAGCTGTCGTGTGGACAGTATTTTCCTTCCAGTTGTTCAGTAAACTTTAAACTGGATCAGTAAAATGCTGGAAATGACTGCTGCAGCTCTTTGGATTCGTTGTTGAGGGCTTTTAAGAATTTTTTTTTGTTTCATGAAATCTGGAGGTAAACTCTCTTTCTCAAGGTGCTCTTTCACTTCAAAAGCTAAAGGAAGTTTTGGGAAAAAAAGGCTGTTGGTATAAACTGGCTTGTAATTCAAAAGATAGCCAGATACTGTTGATGTTTTATTCAATGTACACTCATCTCTCTGACCTCACAGACCATTTATGTGGCAGTTGTACATGTATGCCAAGATGATGCAGACCTCTATAGTACAACTTCTAGGGTTGAAAGTTTACATGCAAAATTAAGAAATTAAGTTCATGGGACTCACAAAAGCTGTCAGTGTCCCGATGTGCTTGTATTTGGCATTACAATCCTTATTTTAAATAAGGCATGATGTAGCCTAGCTATAGTTGGTATGGAAACCATAAAATTCAATTTCTTCCTGTGTATATGAAAACTGAACTATGTACTCATAATTTTTCTCTCTTCATTTAAGCTGTTTCCCGTATTCATTCCAAAGCAGAGTTATTTGGACTCTGCACGTGGCACAGCGTTTGTGTCAAACTGTGCCCAACAGCCAAACGGGTCTGTGCTTTCAGACAGTTAATTCGTGCACACTCTTCAGTGTCCAGTCGATGTGCAGAAACCGCTTGGCATCGTTCTTGCTCTTACTTAAGACTTATTTTCAGTTTGCGCCCTAGAGAAAATCTGTAGAAGCTGCTTGTGGTCATTTGGGTTTATGCTTCATTTTTGTTTCATTTCCTGTATATAGTTGGGGGAATCATTAGGGGCAGAGAAAACCAAATTGCAGGGGGAAGTATGTGTTGGTTTTGCTTGGCTTTTTTATAAAAAGCATGACAGATTTATTTCCTTTTGATCTTTTTCAGCCCTCTGTGTACGAACTCGTAAGGCAGCCTAATTTTGCCAGTTTGTCCATTATTGTGGAAGATTTCGTGAAAGATTCTGGAGCTACGTTTAGTGGTATGTCACTCTTGTTGTCCAGGACTTCGCATTTCGCAGCTGCGTTTGGGAAGTGAATGTTTGTGTGCTCATTTTACACAGCTGAACAGGATGGGACTCTGCCAGGATCTCTCATCTTGCATTCCCATGTTGTGGATATAAACTAATACCCTAGTGGATTAGAAACGATGAGTGTTTTCAGAATAAACGCCATGAAATGCTGCGTGTGGAGACGTAGGGGAGTACAGTACAGCACACCGATCTCTGTGGTTGTCCACACACCAGAGGTTAAGTTCTGGATTTTGGGGTTGTCTTTTCAAGCAAATGCTTTATCACTTAAAGCTAGAGGCACTATATTGAATGGTTTTTGTTGCTCTGATTAGTTGTCTTTTACCATCAAGTATCTTACTTGTAGCTAGATCTGGTTTTGTAGTATTTTCTTGGTTTGTTCCTAGTAATTTTATTAATTATTATTAGTCAAAATGGAGAAGTTTGAACTGCAAAAAGTTCTGTCCCGTGAGAAATTAAATCCATTAAAGCACTGAAATGTCACTTTTTCCTGGATTATTTCTGGATCTGCAGGGAAAAAATGTCATTTTCCTTTACATGCCGCATTCTTGCAATACTGATGAGCTACCGGGAGAATTAAATAAGCTATAAATTGCTCTATTCAGTTGCAGCTGTCATTCAGCCTGCTATTTTGTTAGGTAATTTTTTAGAATCTGTCCTTAAAGAGAGCAGTTAGATGCCTGTGGTATTTAAGTCATCCTGTGTTTAACAGAATAGTGCTACCCATGGAACTGATACAAATTGAAGTGGCTAGATTAGAGGTCACATACGTGGCATGGACGGGGAACAGAACCGGGCTCTTAATGCCACGCATCTGCTTTTCCCTAGGAAGAAATGCCCCTGTCTTACCAAATTGCTGTATATTCTTTGCTTAATCCTCCTCCATCCAGTTTGTGCCTTTAAATGGCAACTTTATGCTTTCCCAACGAGCTGCTGTCGCCACCTTCTGCAGAATGGGCTCAGTACCGAGAGTTTAAAAGCTGGTGTCTCAGTGGTACCTGTGATGTCGCATGCGCTTGGTTGCAGAAGTACTGAGAAATTAAACAAGAGGAGGAAAAGCATGTGCAGCTTGAAGGCACTTGGCTTGCTTTTAGACAGTCAGTGGCTGGGAGAGGGAGAAGAAAATAAGTGTTGTTCCTTATGACAAAATAATCCTTCTATCTGGAAGGAGGTAACTTAGAAGTCCTGGTTGGAGTACCTAACAATTGCTGGTAGACAGTAAATATGCTGAGGTTTTGTAATTGGCCAGAACATGAGTATCTTCCTGCTGGTTTGTAGCATGGTGATTATAACTTTGGTGTCTTGAGTAAGAGGAGTTGATACTGTATTGCAGGGTAATTAGAACTTTAAAATATATACTTTGAAGTTTTTATTATAAAAATCTCTTGATATATGCACTTTACCCATCTGTTAATTGAGTCGAGGGACCAGTCCTGCTGTCCTTTCCGAGGAGGGCTTCCTAGTGAAATTGTTTCAGGATTAGGGACTCGAGATTGTCCCTGTCTGCTGGGGTTATAGATCAGTCACCCAGCAGATCTGTCTGGTCAGGAAGGTTATCTTATCTTCTGTGTCAGTTCTGTCAGAGCCCTGATACTCACACTGAAGTGGTGCCCACTTACACAATGCTTGTCGCTTCTTCTCCCGTATTTAGCCAGCAGTCCGGATGCTGTACATGTCGTGCTGGACAGGCACCTGGTGACAGGACAGAATGAGAATTCCACTCTTCCCGCCGTCCAGAATCTTCTTATTCTTTGCAATGTCAGGTGAGGCAGTATGGAACTTGGAACAGACGTGGTGAGCATCTCTTAACTGCAGGGGTATTGTTCCTCGAAAGAGGTGTGTGGGGTTTGGTTGGTTGGGGTTTTTGGTTGGTTGTTTCCGCCCCCCTCCCCCCCCCCCCCCCCCCCCCCCCCTTGGTTAACGGCTGAAGTGCGTGTCATCTTTGTTTGACCTAGCTGTTCATTTGATTGTCTTCTGGTAAAAAGCATTTGTGATTATTAAAAAAAAAAGTAACTAAGGTAAAATGGGTTGGGAAATGCATAGCTGTCCATCAGGACTGGTAAAGTAAAATGCAGAATAGTCTTCACTAAACATTTCCGTTACGACACACGAGATGTTTCTCTTTCTTTCTGCTTTGGCAAGTTAGCATTTAGTCAGCTACATTTCAGGATTCTGGGAATGGTTTTCATTTCTTTGGTAATGGCTTGGCTGTTTGACTGTCTTTATCATCAGATAGAAGAATACATAGAAATAACCACAAAAATCTTCTTTTGTTCAGGTGAATGTGTGTTAGAAGTCCTTTCCTGACTGTGGACTAACAGGTCGTGTCATGTTTGGATGTGTTTTGGAAATGAAGGAGCAGGTCTCTTTGCAAATAGGATGATGGATCAAGAGCCAGCAGGCTAAGGATTTTCTTGCCTGTTAACCGGGTAAAACATCCCTCTAAATTTCTGTTCTGGACTATGACGTGACTGTGAAGTGGCCATGTCGGGTTTTGCATATATAGAGTGGATGAAGGTTGTGAATAAGAAAACTTTGAAGTGCATCCCACTTCAGAAGCAATTAATGAAACGACCTTGCATTTTTGTTGCTACATCTCTACGGCATCTCTAGGCTCTTAACTTACAGATGTGGGAACTGTCTTGTCAAAAAAGTTGGTGCTATGAATGCAAATTGCTGAACCTGAAGACTCTGCTCTAGGCTGACTTTATACTGATCGTTAGTCACTCTGCGAACCATTATGTGCTTGTGTTTCAAATATCAAAGTCCACGTCTAGAGCTTCACGGAAATGCAATTTCAGATGTGTTCTCACCTTTCTGTTGGTAGGTCACAAAGTTACTGTCCAAACTGTGTCTGGGACACTTGGATATACTTGGAATAGGATGGAAAATGCTTGGCTAAGCTCTGAATAAAGCAGAAACAGTTGTTAGAAGGCAGCGCAGTGTGGTGATACTGTTAGCATAATGTGCCCTTGTTTTCTTCCTTGCCTGTTCACATTATTGGACTTCTGTTTAAAAAGCTTGCTCAGCTGGTTTTAAATGGTCTTCGGTTATCTGTTCTCCTTTGTGGGGCTTATGTTATGACTTTTGTTCTCTTTGAAATGTTTGAAATATTTCTCTCTGGCAAGTATGTTGCGGTTGTCTCTTGCTGAAATTCTATGGACAAAGAAAGAAAAAAATATAGGCAGCTAATGCGGATGGCATCTTCTGGGGAACCAACCGGGAGATGAAATCTGGCCTTCTCTTTCCTTTTGCGCAGCAGGTGTGGCGGCTTGAAGTTGAGCATGGAAGGGAATAATCGGACTGAGAATTCTTCACTGTTGCAGGCTCAAACATACTAGCTCTATGGGAAAGTGGACATTAACGTTTTTCCTTCGCTCTTGGAACTGAGGGCAACATTTCTGCAGTGCTCTGAGACAAAGACCTTTGTGGCTGCATTATTTTTTTCTTAAGATAATATGATATATTGGTTATAACCAGTCATCCAGCTTGGTAATTTTGTGTGTTTTTCTGTAGAAACGCAATTTGTTAGTTCTGTTGAGAATTCAGTGTGATTTCAGAAGATAATTACTGTTACATTCCAGAGCCCAGCTTACAGGTTTTTTTTGGCTTTGATTGAAATAAAAATTAGAAATTAAAATTGGGCTTTGATAGAAATGAAACTATCAAATAGCTTTGATAGCTTAAATCTTCATTCCTGACAAATCATTTTAGGGACATGTTGACCTCCCTCACCATCAGGGCCTACTTCCTGTTTGGATTTCTAGTGAGCTGTCCACTGAAATGATGTGGAAAGCTTTTGTTTGTACTACAGTAGTAGTTGGAATTGGCGTCATTTTGTGTTGAACATTGTGCACCTACAGCAAGGAGATGCTCTCTGCCACCAAAAGCTTTATTTAAATAGAGGAGGTGAAGCTTCATGCCCTAGACTCCACAGCTTGCCTGAGCAGGGAACTTAGCGGGGCTGGAGTCAGGTATTTGGGGTTCTGGCAGAGGCGGGTGCAATTTATGTGGCTTCTGAGGTGAGGGAGCTTTGCCACACCTGATCTAACCCCTGACTGCAGCTGCGAGGTGAAGTCTTGGTTCTGAAGTGGGAGTCTGAGAGGCTACCAAGTCTGTATTACCTTTGAGGCTGTGCTTCCGTGCGACTGTGTCAAAATCACTAGACCTTTCTATTTCTGTAAAAAATTAATACTGCTGTCTGCCCTGCGTCCTGTTTTCATTCCTTAATTGTGAAGTTCTGTCCAGGCTCATCGATTAGCTGCCTGGTGAACAGCCAGTATTCAGATCACTGCAGGCTTTGATCAATTCTCTATTGTACTATTTTCCCTTATTTTGTGGCGGTCAGGACCTGTTGGAACTACTCTGTGCCTGTATCGGGAAGTACGCTGAGGTACAAAGTACACTGCCTTTAGATTTTTGTAACACTTCCTTGTTCTTCCCATACAGGAGCAGAGAAAGAGGAGTTTCTGAGTGTATTCTTGTTCTTTCGCATCACGTGTCCATCTGTCTCCTCAGTAATCGAAACCGTCCCCAGTGTTGAAGCTGCTCTTGTAAAACAGAGGGAGAACTGCGGGATCCCGCGGGAAGGGGCTGGAGAAGTAGTGTGTGCAAGTGTGCGTGCCCACAGCTTTCTGGCGGGGTTGAGAAGGATGCTGGCTGCGTGGATGTGGCCAGCGTTCTAGCCACAAGGCAAAATGACTTCGGTAAAATGACCCTCTCTCTTATCTGGAGGGTGGGCTAGCATTGTGCCATCGTCCAGAATTGTGCTGGCAGACTGTGAGCCATTGGTGATGATAGCTCTTCTAAGTTCTCACACAGCGTGACAGATTTTAGCCAAGGACTGGAAAAAATGATTCTAAAACCGTGGGAGAAGACGAGATCAAATTGGCAAACATATGAAACTGTTTAATGTCATGTTGCATACATTCAGGAAAGTTTTATTCTGTGGGGGTGTTATGTCAGTGGATTAAAATGTGAAGGCACTAGCCATAATTTTTGCTTGTTATTGTTTGACTACCATATGCATAGAGTCTTAATTGCACTCTTAGTTGAGAATGATATAGAGAGAGTTTGATCTTTCCTAAGTTTTCATTTAGTTTTTCATTTTGGGAAAGCTTTTCAGTACACCTCTTGACTCCACAAAAATGTTCAACAACACATCAGTTTCTCCTATTTATTTTGAAATTAAAAGCAGCAGGGCTGAAGTACAGGCTTCACAGGCAACAGCATGTCTAGAGCTTGGGGTATCATGGCCTACTCCCCTGCTTTAGTTCCACGTTAATTTTGTTCTACAAATCTAATAGTTGATATTTTTTATTTTTGTGTGATTAAAAGGTATTTACATCAACTAAAATCATGAAGTGAGGTTACAGAAAGAGTAATGATTTTTGGGTCAGTCTTGCAGTTTAAATTTCTGTGTGAAGAATTTGAATACCTCGTTTTCTATCTTCCGCACCTCGTGTGCTCTGCTTCCTTCCTGGCCCAACTGAGAAGCGGGCCAGAGAAGTGTCACACCTCAGCCGTCTGAGCAGCAATACTTACCCTGAGTTTGTTTTCCAGCACTTGACTAAGATGTCACACCTTAAAATGACATGGATTCTCCTCCCCCTGGTTGTAAGAATACAGCATGCTCAAACTGCTCAGCGCCCCAATTTTACTTTTCTTACCCAGTTATATGTAACAAGACTGTGGCAAATAGCAGCGGGGTGTTGGGGGGTGTTAACGTATATGAGAAACGTTGCTGCTTATTGCCTTGTGCCTGTTGACCTTTTATTGGTGCTTTAGCTTGTGGTACGGTTAGTGTGTTCTCTGCTTCGTCACCGTGTGTGCTGATCTTTAGATTTGAATGTAAAGTTAATGATCCATCTAGTGACGTGGGTTAGAAATCGTGTATAGCTGACTTGAAGTGGTGGGAAATAAGCTAGAGGCAATGTCAGGGGTCCTCAAAACACGCCGGCTCTCGACATACTCCTTTAGCGCGTGTTCTGCGGTGTGATGGTTTTCCCTCTACCCAGCTTGAGTGCAGCAGTCTGCACGCTGCAGGGAGGACGAGCTTTTGGCAAGGCTTGCAAATCCTTGGTGTTTCACTGTCCCTGGCATCAGTTGTTCATAGGGGATTTTGGCATTCAAACCACGTCATAGGCCCTTTTGTCCCAAAGCCAGAAACTGCTTCTCAAACAAATTGAAAGCTTCAAATTCTGGAGATTTTCAACTCACACCAATCCTGATTGTTTCAATGTTGCCCCCTGGAGTGCTTGGTGCTTTGGTCTGAGGGGTGTTTCCAACCAGGCTTATTTCCTTAAAATCTGTCTATTCTGGGTAACAGCTGCTGATGTTTTTTAATTTTTTTTGAGGGCAGTACCACACACAGACAAGGAGTGTTACATCTTGTCTGGGCTTAACACATTGGAGCGTATTCTGTATTTTGCTGTGTTCTTATGGGCCAATATTGAAGTATCTGAGTGCTTCTGCAATAGAAAGAGCAGAAACGACTTGCGGGATGAATCCAAAGGGAGAAGGGGCTTTCTCAGAGGATTTATCCCTAGGGTGATCTTTGCAGCAGTTGGCTCACAGCTGTAAAGAAACATTCCTGCATTGCACCCCCACAAAGGATTTCTTCACCATCAAGACAACACACATCCCAGCGCATCTCAGCACCACACTTGCCACTTGAGCTGTGTAGTTGGTCCCTGCAGGGAAGAAGGGAAAGGTAGAGAACATCTCTGAGGTAACAGGAGCCTTTGCTGGCAGTTCTAAACATAAATTATGAAGAGGGAAGCTCAAAACAATTTAACACAAAATATTTGCAAACTGAGGTAGCAGTTGGAGTGAGCCCCAAGACCTGTGTGTGGGCATGATCTGAATTTTCGTACTTTCTTCATTTTAATTCAATTTAAGTTTTGGCTGTAACAATAATGAAAAGATCTTCCTAGTTTGGCTAACCTGATGCTTGCAGGGCAAAAGAGACCGAGTGACACGAAAGGTAATGAGGAATAGCCAAATCCCCAATAGCCTGGGCTTTGCCGAGTCCTCGGTGCTACTGTGCCTCTCCCACAGCTTGATACTGTAGCTGCTGTCAGTAGAGGTAGCTTAGATCCTCAGAGTTCAGAGAAGGTGCCAAAGGCAGCTTGGGCAGACTCGGCTTTTCTGGTGAGAGGAAGCATCTCTTCAGAACGCTTAACAAAGCATTTCCTCGGTTTAGGGGATCCCTTGCAGGATGTTTGAACTCGGTCCTTGTTGCTGTCTGCAGCTAACGGTTGTGTTAGTCATACTAGTGTCCCATTAGTTTATTAATTGTTTAAATAAGAGTCTTTTCCTGGAGCTTCCGAAGTTTAATCTCTTTAAAAAAAATAAATTTCTGCTTTATTGATCTGAATTGCTGTGTGATAAGCTGTGCCATTTGATTTGGGGTATCAGAGTGCTTTTCTTTTTATACTGGCTTCTGTTCCGTGCTGACGGCGCAGCCCTTTTGGCTTTGTACAGGGTTGTCCACTTTCCTCAGTGCTGACTGCTGTCAGCTTCGAGCTCCCTTGTAGGCTGTTGCAAGCTGCAGTGGCGATGATTAACTGAGAATCATTGGGCTTTGCTCATGTGCTTGCCCTAAACGGCAGCAGCGAGCCAAATGGGGCGACCCCAGTCGGACGGAGTCCCACTGCTCAAAGAAACTGCCTGTCACACAGCTGTCCCAGGAGGCTACACCCAGTGTACTGGGTCCTCTGTAGTGCTAGAGTTTTCTCTGTGGGAAGATGTTTAATATGAGCAAGAGAGAAAAGGAGTGTTTTGTCAAATGCAGACTCCTAGGGCTGTAGGGAATGGAGGCTGGTGGTTTGCCAGGCTTCTGATGTTGTTAAATTGTAAATGAGAAAGGGTCCAGACAGCTGCATTCTGCATTGCGGATCAGCAGAAGAGCCGTCAAGCTGCCTATAGTCATCAATACTGAACAGGCTAAAGGTTCTCAGGTGGCGGAAGTGGTACAGTTAGTGGTCACGTCTTCGTGGTGCTAGAGGAGATAGCTAGGGAGGCAACAGGGTCAAGGAAAAAAAAACCACCACCACCACCAAACAACAACAAACCCCATAACAACTCTGCAGGGCACTTAGGACTGGGGAGAAGATGAAAGCAGCTCTCAGGTGAATGAATTTGGATTTTTTTTTTCTTAAAAAAAGTATCTTGCCAGAAGCAACTCCAAATGTCACAGTGTGGCACTGCACCTCAGACACATGGGTCACACTTGTCTCGGTAAGGGGGTGGCCTCTTCAGGAGCTGGGTATCAGTCACTTGCTGACCTGTGCTGTGATGCTGTGAGTGCGTTAAAAGCAAATTTGCTGATAACAGGGAAAAAACCATTTTTCAGGCAGTCTGAAAGGACAGCAGCAGTCCACCTGCAAAACTAAGTCAGGGTAACCTTGGATTCCTTCGATCATTGTCTGCTTCCTCGTTCTGTTTGAAAGGACTGCATCTTCATAGCATGTGGCTTCCCCATGGACTTTTCAGTGCCAGCTAACACTTCTGTTTCTGACTTGTTACACACAAAATGGTAAAGCCCTTTTGGGCAGCTTAAACTGAGCCACTTTGCTGGTTTCAGTGGAGCCCTGCCTGTATCTCCAGGTGTGGCTCAGCAGGTCTCAGATCTAATACGGAAGTCCTGTGAAACAGGAGAATACGTACACTGCAAGCAAAGTGGGAGGAAAGGGACTGGATTGTAAAGGATTTTGGAGCAGGGTTAAGCCCTAGACAACCACCACCTGCTTGGGCTGTAACCACCAGGTCGTGTTCCTAGCAGCCAGTCTTGGTCCAGGTGAAATGAGTTGGGTTTGGCTGTGAGAGAAGCAGCTTCTGTATCAAAGAACTGCTGTCAAAGCCAGGTACTGCTGGATTTGACCCTTGATCAGGAGCAGCTGAAGCGTGGGACAGATGCAGAGAAATGACTGCACATCGGATGCAGATGCATAGTTTAGCTGTTTCAAGAGACTGGCATGTAGCTCTCCATCTTCTCCTGCAGAAGAGACATGTTGGTGCCCCAGGGCTGACAGCACTGCATTGCCTTGGAATTTTTTTTTTAATGTCAAATAGGTATGAATCTCAGGAGAATGATTCAGCTTAAAGGAATCAACAAAAGATTCCTGTGGATACCAGTTGCCTGGTAAATGCAAAGTTCAGATGATCCTTCTGTGTTGCATCTAGAATGGAGCGGGTACGAAGACTGAGCAGCCGGGGTCAGTGCCAACTTGGGTAGCTTGGCTTTGTGCGGCTTCTCTGTGTATAATCATGCCTGAACCTTTCCACCTTTAAGAATGCAGCAGGAGCCTAAAATACCTCCTAATTCCATTGCTAAGTCAGGCGTTAGGACACGCTTGCCTTGGTGTAAGACAAGCTGTGGCAGGCTGAGAATCATCCAGCTGTCTAGGCGGAGTTATAACCTGTAGAGAGGCTTATCGCCTGTCAGTGAACGTGAGGAAGAAAGATCCATTTTTCAGGGAAATCACCAACAACTGCACAGGCCTCTCCCTGCAATAGCTTTGTATTTGCCACTTCTACAGCCTCACATCGTCCTCTTCAGAATATGGAAAATACTCGAGTTCTTCATTACTGACGTGTTTCATGTTCAGAGTTTGCTAGATGAAGTAGGCTGCTTGCTGCAGGGAAATATTTTTGTCTGGCTGAGGATCCCCATCCTACCCCGTCATGTCTTGTCATTATTGTAATAGCAGTTTTTAGAAAAAAATGTTGACGTGCCCGCTTGTGAGTTGTGTTACCTTTCAGAAGTCAGCTCTGGTTGTGTGGGCAGGTCCAGGGCAAGGCTGGAAGGATGCAACGCCCTGTAGATGTCTGACAGGGCTCTGTTCTCAGAGCTGCATCTGTCGGTGAGCGTACAGCTGTCTGTCTGTCTGAAACACACTTCCCAGGTTGTTACGGCAATGTCCTGACAATAGTGCTGCTGTGTCACCCTGACGTTACTGATCAATTGTTCCCTTGGCTGGTTTTTCTTGTATTACTCAAGCTGAATACAGCATGTGTCTGAGTATTGTAGGCAACACTGAGGCTCTTTCCCCCTTTTTTTTTTTTTTCTTTAAAGAGGTTAACTTTATCAGGGAGCAGTTGTGTCTACATATAAACAGGAACCTCTTGTCTACTCTTGATGGAACTGGACCTATATAAGCTAATAAGAGATATATTTAATTAGTCTTAATGAAAGACAGCATGAAATGTAATCACATGCATCCCCACTTAACAGAAAGCCCTCTAATTGGTAAGTGCTGCATTAGGATTAGGTCATTCCTGAGGAAGGCTGCCCCACAGCTCTTCCTCTTTCACAGAAGCAGCAGCGTAAGAACAATGAGGAAAGGAGAGGGTGCTAGAACTTAAAAATGCAACCCCCCCCTCCTCTGTGGAGTAGGGTTGGCAGCAGTTCCAACACTGTTGCATAAAGAAAAGCAGTAACTCCTCCAAAGACAATATCCAAAGCTCTAACAGACCATCTTGTGTGGTATCCACACGTTCGCTCTGTCAGGTCAGATTAACCAACTGTCAAGTTATTTATTAACTGCTGGAGAGACTTAGTTCATTTGGAAAGAGTAGCCTTCAATAACACGGGGGTAGTTCTAGCCTACGCCTGTGTTGTAATCGCAGTGGCATTTTCAGCTTCAGTCAATTCCGTGTTCTTGCTGTTACTTTGGGCTCTTAGGCAAGTGGTAAACAAAACTGGTATTTGATAAAATTCCTAAAAATTGCTTATGATATAGCTTTCTCCCCATTGATAAAATTCCTAAAAATTGCTTATGATACAGCTTTCTCCCCACTGCTCCTGTTAAAAAGCTTTGAAACACTACTACTGCTGGCACTTGCCAGCTTTGCCAAGGAGTAGCTCACTACTGCTGCCACCTTGGCTGCAGAAAGAGGATGGGGACAGACTGGAGCCTGATCTGTTCAGTAAATATGTCTCTGATAACAGTAGTTGTGGGTCTTGTACCAAGGAGGGCTTTTGAAACCCCTGTCTTCTCTTTAGTCCCAGTAAGAAAGCAAGAAAGACAAAATAGTTTTCTTTGTTATGACTGTAGACTTAATTAGGAATTTAATACAAAAAGTTCAAAAATTAACATACTGTGTCAGGTGTCTCCTGCAGCAGTGAAATGAACATGTTACAAGGAAAGTCTGTGTTAATTTGCATGTATTGACAAAAGTGCCACAAAAATTTGAAATTCTATTTGTCCCTTTGCAAATTGATAAAAAAGCATGATACAGAAATCTAACCATACATAGCGTAAGACTTTTACAGGTAAAACATTTGTACATCCATTTAACCTCAGGTGATCCACTCATTCAGCCTTGACCACACAGGAAAATTCTGATTTTTCTACTTTCCATTTTCAGCACTGAACATTCGCTCCTAGAAAGAGAAGTAAATAAGCAGCAGCTGAGTAAGAGTTTGGGAACGGGGCTGTGCTTTAGCAATGCAGGCTTAAGTCACTCTTAAGTAGTTGTTAGTCAACAAGAACAAGTGCCAAGATCGGGTATACCCCCCCAAACACACAGTTCAATTAATCCCCTTTGAAAGACTCTCCATAAACTGGCAGAAGACCTGCACATGGCCCAGCTCTACTCGGCATCTGTTCTTGGTGCCTCCTAGTGATTTATTTCCAGCTCACTACCTGAGGATTATTTGTGTCTTATAGCACTGCTGACAGCTAATGAGTTTAGAATTAGACTTAAGGGACTTTTCACTTTGACAGTAGTGTGATCTTGATAGGCTGCCAGTCTGAACGCTGCCTTGGGCATCAAACAGCAGGTGTGGCTGTATACGCCTGGCATGAATTCTTTGAGATGCAGTGAAGTTTACCAAGTTCACTTAATGTAGGTGGTCACTTTGCTAGCTGCCTCTCCTAGGTTAACTTGTACCACCTGTATAAAAACCTGACTGGACTTGCTTACAGGTTACTAATCCTTAGCTGTACCATGAGGAGCTGTGGGTTAGCTGCAGTACTTGGAGGAACATGAGAGGTGGCAGGAGGCAGCATGATATAATGTCTACCTTTAACATCCTCTCCAGTTTAATTGCGTCTGCAGCAAATTTTCTGATCCCATCAGATAGTTTCTCCACAGCCATTTGGTCTTCATTGTGGTGCCAGCGGAATGCTTTCTCATCCAGGTGGATCTTCTCAAGCTCACATGCCTGAGCTGTGCAAGGGGAATTGAAAAAGAAACAAAGCCATATTAGCAGATTATTATCAAATACCACAGGCTTCCTAAAACACTCTTGAGATTCTGACCATCTCCAGCTGTTGAAAAATTCCAAACACCACTTTGAACATAGAATCGTAGGATGTCTCAAATGACTTGTTACAGGAGGGCACTTTGGGATGCAAAACTGAAAGTCCTCCTGGTTGGGTGGCAGGAGAAGTAGCCTAGATAATCAGTTTTCTTAAAATACAATGTTTGTGTATGCCATTATCTTGTATCTGCTTCAGAAGGGTGCAGTACTTGCAGTACAAGAGTTACGCAACAGTCCTACTGCAGGGAGACATTCTGAGCAAGCGTGCTGAACAATTAGGTCTTTGATTATTTGGCAGTACCTATCAATTGGGCTTTTGTTAACATGCCTGTAGCAAGCAGCAACCCATGACTACAGCTGTGCACAAATCTCATCTTCCCCGATAGAAAAGTAGCATTTTAATAAGGCAGAAAAGCAAGGGTAGTACAATGGGAATATTCGTTCAAAGCCATCGTGGCACGGTACCACTAGATCAAATCACTTAGTCTTGCTTATGATTAATTTCTAGAGTCTCTGGAGGGAAACACACCTTTTGCCATGTCTAGGGCTAATTGCATCGCTGATACAACGTAAGATTAAACTAGGTTTGGCATCTTCGCTAATATTCAGTAAAACTTCATCCCATGCGTACGAGGGGTAAAGTTCCTCCTTCTGTTCTCCCCGCCTCCTCAGGAGAGGGTACGCAGTAGTTAAGCACACTCAGACCTCATCTTTATTCCAGTTACCGTACTCGGGGGGGCCCGAGGCCCTGCAGAAGTGACTCTGCGTGTCAGCAACTGTAGCAGTAGTGTTGCAGTGAGGCTACAGTATTTCCTTTACAGAGGGGTCAAGACTTATCCTTAAAGCTGAAGGGAAGCACCAGAGCTGAGTGGAACCACTCTTGACATTCAAGAAAGGGAGCCTGAGCAAGCCCGTGTCACACAGAAGTGGACTTACCCTCTTTTACGCTGAGCGTGGGAGTTAACTTGACATACTCCTTGCTGAGCTCTGCCAAAAGCTTGGGTGAAATGGTGAGATAGTCACAGCCTGTAAGCGCTTTTATTTCTCCCGTATTTCGAAACGAAGCACCCATCACGATGGTTTTGTAGCCAAACTTTTTGTAGTAGTTATAGATCTTAGTGACACTCTTCACTCCTAAAAAGGAGAAATTGGCAACTTTCAGAATAATAATTTGAAGTACTGATAGTTATTTAGAACATGCTCAAACCCAACGTTTTTGCGTAAGAGGATTTATATGAGTAAACAGCAGTTTGAATGAGTAGCTGTTGTTATTTTCACCAGTATGTTAAAAGGGAAGCTTACCTGGATCCTCTGAAGGCTCATAGGTTTTCTTGTCTCCATTTGCAACGTACCAATCCAGGATACGTCCTACGAATGGGGAAATCAGAGTAACTCCGGCTTCAGCACAGGCAACTGCCTGAGCAAAGGAGAAGAGCAAGGTCATGTTGCAGTGAATCCCATACTCTGCTTCCAGAACCCTGCAGACATAGGCTGGCTTGAAACAGAAGTTTGCTCACCTACTGAATTTATATTCCAGTAACAAGCTAGTAAGTTAAAACCACTGAATTTATTGAGTTAAATTAGGAGTGTGGTACTGTTTATAAGCTTAAAGCTGACAGCAAGTGTTCTGCCCTGCCAGACTGTGCTTTATTTAATGCTGCTGTTTGAACCAAATGTGGACAACTTTGCATGATTTCAGGAAACTCCATTTGTGGCCCGGCCCTTGTATGAACAAACTTTTCCTATCTCAACAGGAAGCTGTAGCAGAGCACCTTGCTTGCTAGCTGTAGCCCTAGTAACAGATTTCCTGGCGCGGTACTTTCAAAATGATTCTTTAAGTGCAGAATGCGTCTGTCAGGTGCCTGTGAACAGGCAGAAGCATGCCATGAATCAGCAGACCAGGTACAGAAATACTTACTTGCCAGCCTGGATTCCTTCCCACGTTGAAGACAGCTTTATGAGAATACGATCTTTGCCAATTCCCGCTTCCTTGTAAAGGTCAATGAGCCGCCTGGCCCTCTGAATCATTCCTTCCTTATCAAAGGACAACCTTTGAAACAAGAGCAGGACTGCTTAAAACTGACTACGTTTTCTTTTTAAAAATGCTCTCCTCCCCGAGCCCCGTTGAAAAATATTGTCCATCTGATCAGCATTTATATGCCAATAGCAGGTTTTTGTTCTCAGAGAGACTTCCTGGATTGTGAGCCCCTCAGGTGTACGACAGCACTGCTACTCTGATTCAGAGGATCCAGAGCTCAAGATAGCTCTCCTTGAGAAAGTCAGAGACTAAGGTTTTCCTCAAGCTTTTTCATAGTGAATGCAGAAGCTGAGTGTTAGAAGTGAATTGGCAAGGAGAAGGTTAACAGACAAATCCTATGCAAGTCTTGAAATAAACTGTTAAAACAGAGCTCTTGGTAAATTGAGAAGACATCACACAGAAGCGAATGAGCAAAACTCTGAAGTATACTGGAAGCATGAGGTTTCCCTTGCTTGAGGAACAACAAGATTACAAAAATCCAAGCTCAGTATTACTTATTTCCCTTGTCACCAAGTTATAATCAAGTAAACTAAGTAACATCCATTCTCTAATTAAACAAGTATTAACTATAAACTCTTGCTGGCCTTTTAACAGTGAGCTGTCTAGTCAAGCACATCATTCTCCAACTCGGATCGTGACTGTTTGTACGTACAAACATCCAGAACCCAGAGGAAAAAGAGCCAACCTTGCATCTACTTCTGTGGACACGCGGCCAGGTATCCTCTTCAGTATTTCAGCTCCAAATAACACAAAAAGTTTGTCACAAGCATTTTTGATCTGCTCCTCTTCTGACCTGAAATCCACAAAGAGCAAAATGATTCTGGGGTGGGGGGAAGTGCATTCATACCTTGCTATGGATTTGAAGATCAAATTTCACAGCCCACTTAACATTAAATTCCAGAGTTCAAAGAGTGACTTCTGTTCTGCTCTGTGTTTATGTTCTACCAAGAATATTGGATACTATTTCCTATAATGCTGTCAACTCAAGAGTGTTTTCCTGAGCAGTCCTAGAAGGCTATGTGAGAACTGGTAAACAGAGATGCCCTTCTTCAAAGCACATCTGAAATGAGCGTAAGAATTTTTTTTTTTTTTAAGAGTTGAGGCTTTCTGGGGTAGGAGATACACCTACAAGTACAGAAGGGGAAAACCCCAGTACATTGCTAGTGGTACTAAATGCTATTTGTATAAAATAAGGCATCTTAAATATCAATCTACTGAGATAAAACTCCTCTTTACTTACCCGCCAAGTTTTTTCCCATAGGCAACAGCATCATCCACGAGTTCCTGGTAAGCTGGCATCTGAGCAGCAGCTAGTATCAGAGATGGGTTCGTGGTGGCATCTAGGGGCTTGTACTCATCAATTGCTGGGGAAATAAAACCAGCCTGTTTAGAACAACCAGCAGGCCTGAGCAGTTAAAAGGATTTTGCTCAGATATGTGAGAATGTAAACGCTCATGGCTGTCAGAGAGTAGCGTCCGTGATAGACTAGTGCACAGCGATGGGTGCGTACCCCCGGCCTGGGCCAGAACTACCCAAACAAGGTTGGCAGAGCTACAGTCATAAGATACAGCAAAGTTTACTCACTGCTATAGACAATACCCAAAAGAAATAAACTTGTAGAAGGGACAGACAGAAGCAGTACTAATTTTCAACGTCTCACATCTGTCTGTATCACATTCACTGGCACAGCTGAGTTCCAGCAATCACGGGGGGACAGTGCAGAGAAGGGGATCTTTCTTCCCTTCCAGCAGTTAGGCTTCCAGGTCTTTGTTTGTCTACAACCCCAAGAGAAAAACTCACCTGTCAGGAAAGTTGCTAGAGCCTTCCTGCATTTTAAAACTTTTTTCAAACAGTTGCAGACCACTTCTTAGTATCTGTTCTTGTAACTTCCTTGTACTACCAGGCTTCCTTCATTGGGGAAGAGATGTGAGCCTTTGGCTTGCCTCAACACCTATTTCAGGTGACAGCCGTTGTTTACCAGAGCAGGCCGTGACCACGCTTTGTCTGGGCCTAATCTCCGCTGAGCTGCCTGGCATGCAGAGCCTGACTCAGCAGCGGGGAGAGCCTCCGCAGGCCCTTCAGCAAGTTCTGCTTCCAACCTCCTCTCTTAGCACAGCTAAATGGCAAAAAACCCCACATCTTTATTACTAGAATATTTATTTTCCTCAGGTTTTTGCACAGGGATGTAAATTCAAACTAAAGAGCTCAACTTTATTTTTTCAGTCATAGAAGAAAATAAGTGTTGCTTTTCTATAGCTCCCTCCTAGGTTATGATCATGATCCTGGAGCAAGTCCACTCCATCCAAACGGGTCCTTCAAACCCCACTTCAATTCACACAGATACTGCTTAAAATAAAGCCGTAGGCCAATGAAGCGCAGTTCTGCAGTGCACACGCAGGTTTAGAGACGTCCGCTTTGACAGAGCGTACTACTCCTCTCCAGCCTTGCGGCATTTGAAGACTCTTACGGGTCTCTGGCAACATCTGTAAATGGATCTCATGAAGTCCGTCACTCTCCCTCACCCAGTCTTCCTTTAGGTCTGTCAGAAAGCAGGTAGCAGCCGGTGTTTTAGCTGTGCAGCACGAGCTTTCACGGGGGGTCCGTGACCGCTGTGCCACCTTTCCTTGTTGTGAGCACGAAGGAGGCTGGGCAGAAGGGTCCGGCTCAGTTCAAAAGCAAAACTGGTGCAGCGACTAGAGAAGCCGCCGCCACCTGCTGCAGGGACTTGCTTCGGGAGCCATTCCTCCCGCCTCCTACGCAGTGCCCCGCTGACGCCTTCGTCTATAAACAAACTGGGAGCTGGCGCTGGCGACGTCTGCGCCTTCACCAGCATCACCGGTTCGCTCAGGCAGCGGGGTCAGATGCTGACCTGCAGCCTTGTTTGGGCGGTAAGGAGGAGCCACTGGTGACAGCCAGCTACAGATCCACTGCAAAACTGTCTCAAGGAGCTTGTTAAAACTTCCCGGCGGGCAGCACTCGTCCCCTTTAGTACCACCCCTACGCAAACACCCCATCAGCCATCACAGGGCGTGCTTTTTTTTTTTTTTTTTCCCCCATTATTCTTTTTTTAAACCGGGGTCGACAGTGTAATGTTTTAAATTCATGTGATTTCAGCATGCGCTGGGGCTGAGCCAGGCTGGTCGCTGCTCAAAGGAACACAAATCTGACAAGGCTAAAGTTACCAAGTCGGTGCTTCCGACGCTCGATGCCACGCGTGAGAGCGCCGCACCAGTGCTCCGCGCCTTTCACAGCGTGGCAGTTGTCCGTCACGTCAGACGGGCTCAAAGGCCAGTAACAGTTTCTGCCTCAATGTTTCACGCAGCCTGAAATTGAAATTGAGCCGTGCAAAGCCCTCAACGGACACATGCTACCTGGTGTCAGCGTGGGTACACGGAGACGGCATCGGGAGGCATGCACCTGAGCTGCCGCTACCTCTCTGCGTTCATAGTCTTAAATTCAGTGATACAAGGTATTTGACAGCTGCCATTTAGGACTGATTATTCATCACCTATAGGATTAGGTCCCCGCAGGCCTCGGGGACAGCAGAGCAGGGCTCAAGCGTTGCTCTACGCAACCCAGAGACGTCTGGGGAGGGATTTTTCCGTTCTGACGTACGGAGAAAGTTGTGTGCCCGTGCAGGGGCTGGGGCGGCACAGCTTCAGAACGAGCGGCTTCCTAACGGGACCCTCAGAAAGGCGGCGTGCTCGTGCGGTAAGGGCAACAAGAGCACTCTTGATTACGTTCTGTGCTTCATAACTGCTTTGTTTCCGCCCTTTGGAATCAGATAACAACAAAACCACCAAAACCCCCAGATCTAACTGGAAAAGGGAGGCGGTCAGCCCCGCAGAGCTCGTCAGGAACAGCGCGTGGAGCTGGGCGCGCTCTAGGTCAACCCGGGGGGGAATAAAGTCATCGGGGGCCTGGCAGAGGGCCCGGACGCGGCCCCCGCGTTGCCAGCGGCGGGGGCTCGGACTGAAACGAGGCG
>KL254673.1:3933-14540 GCA_000699545.1 Podiceps cristatus | reverse complement strand
GTTACCGTTTGGGGTTAAACCATGACAATTTATAATCCATATGTGATTTGGTCTTAACCCTTGAATTTGTCAAGGAAGACCTGCTGATACAGGAAAATTCTGTATACAGCAAGGCTTGACTTGTGGTCACTCAGAGATACCATGAATAATCCTCTGCGGATAGTTACCAAATGGTTTGCATTTATTTGATAATCACTACGAGCATTTTGCTGCAAGTTGCTCTGTTTGCTACACCTGATACTGCACATGTTTGGCCTGAGTTTGAAAGATCAATGAATATGCAGCAAATCACAGGGACTGTAACGGTTGAATAGAGACTGTGGACTTCACAGTTAGTTAATGGAGATAACTTTCTCAGTTTCCAGGTAAATCGGTATAGACAATATAAATTCTTGGGACACAAATATCTGGGGCTTTGCTTCCATTTCTCTCCTTATTCTCTCATTTTTTCCCATCTCATGCTTTTATTTCATTCTTTTGATGCAAGCCCTGGACTATGCAGAATACTATTTTATTTTTTTTATTCCAGTAATTGTTGGCCTGTGTGCACATCAACAGTATTTCATGTGTAACTTCAGTATATGTTGACTTCCACATTCCTAAGGTTAATTTAAAAGAGAGAGAGAATTTTCATATGAAGATTTTGGGGTCTAATGCTTAAAGGTTACTTTCAGAACCCAGAAAGTTAAAAGTAAAAGGAAAAAGAAAGGACAAATTCTTTTGTTTTGTGTTTCTGCCAAGTTATTATTTGGATTGAATCCTTGTATGCTGATGTTTGGGTTTTTTTCCCCAGGTTTCTCGCTGGTTATTTTCTTTCTATATGTTAATTAAAACACTTAATTCATGCCTCTATGTGATTTGCAGTCCTACTGTTCATTGTAAAGTGTCTTCTCATTTCCACATGTATTGAGAATATGTTTACACATATGAGTCAAATTTAGTTAGCCTTTTGAAAGTCCGACACATACAAATATTTGAAAGGAAGCTATACTGTATTGAAACAAAGCCCCAAGATTACTGATTATAATGCATGGAGATTGGTGGTTGTAATCCATGGCCTTTATCTTGGAAATCCCAATAATTTTATTTTCATGCAATAGATTTGGGGTGAATATATTTTTTGAGTCTGACTAATTGCATGTACATGCAATATGACTTTACTTGCAATGCTTACTTAAAATGCACTTCTGAGAATGTTAATTTGATTCTGCCATTTGTGTTTATTCAGGTTTCTCCTATAATTTTTAAGCACTTTGGTTTTTTATACTCTTTATGAATATAAAGTAATATACTTTTATTTTTGCTGCTGAGATCCAAGAATAATTATATTATTGTACTTCAAAGGTTTACCTTAGTCTACTTCCACAGGATGACTCAAACATTTTAGATTAAGGAGGTGGCATAAAACTAAAAATGCTTATATGATTTCAGAAAAAGAATTTTGTTTTACAGTAATAAATTAGGTACTTGAGAGTCAAGTTTCACTGAAAGTCAATGAGATGTGTTCCCTACAAGCACTTAAGTACTTTTCAAAACTTCCCACTACGTCCCGTTTGTGTCATGTTCCAATTTTCATATGAACAGGTGTTGCTATTGGATGTGGTAGGTGCCTGCCCTACTACTGACGGCACAACCTTTCTCTTTAATGTAAGAGCAAGGGGCTGAACAGGAAAAGTTGCAACAATAGTGTATTTGTGGTGGAAATGTTACTGATAGAGCACCACTCAAAAATGTCTGACCCTGAGCAGACTAGTTTTAAGTTGAAGCGCTCATTGCAAACTTTGACATCACTCTCACAGTTTCTTTCATCCAAATAGTTCAGATATTCTACAAGGACTAATCTGATTTATCTAACCTCGAACTCTCTAAAATATACACAATACCAATTTGATTGTTCTTAAATATTTCCAGGTCTCATAAGGAACTGGTCCTGTTGCATGAATGCAATGTAGTTTTCACTTTTTTTTTTCAGTGGAAAGGATCTACTTTTAGAGATCTGGCTAACACCTAATCTTAAAATTGTAGAGAGTCTTAAAAACCCTAGCATTTATAATGTGTTAGTCATCTTAAACCCCAAAGAACTCTGTAAAAATGGATAAACATTACTAGTTCCATTTGATAAAGCAAGAGACTGGAGGTGAACTGATCTCAAAAATGCACACTACAAAACTGTGGAAAAGCTCTGGATAAAGGGACCTCCACTGACAATGGGAAGGATACCCCAGATGATTCAGTGACAATGGGAAGGATACCCCAGTCTTGATGATTCAGGGAGCTTCCATGACTTCCAAGTAGGTGCTTAACTTTGTGATGAGATGGATCCCACCTCTGTGGGATCACAAATTCACAAAGAGACCTAGGCATCACCGTGCTGAACCTTGTGCTCTAAGGACATGACAGATGTGCTGAAAATCCAGCTTCCCTCTGGACTCTGTGCCTTACTGTCCAGATGTTGGTGTCTCCTGATGTTACTTCAGTACAGAAGGATGGAGCTCTGACGGATATACCCTGAGACTGCATCCCATCCTTGCTCTAACCCCACATCAGGGCAAGAACTAAGACCATTCCTTTCCCCTAGACTTTGGTTTTGCTGGACAGAAAACCCAAGCAAGAAAGCCCTCCCCTCCCCCCCAAATATTGTGAAATATAGGGTACTACCTCATTTTTGTCTAATTGTAGTGTTCTGAGAAATATATATGGTGGTCTTCATGTCCCCTTGTGAATCTTGTATCGGTGTATCTGTTGCAGAGAGGGTGAAAGTTGGAGGCAGGAAAGATCCAAAAGTTCCTCTTTGGATCTGGGAGCCTTGCTGGTGCAGCAATACCAACCCTTGCTCCAGCTTTGCACATGGTTGGCAGGCTTGATCCAGTTCTACTTCACATCTCTGCAGGAGAACATTCCTGCAGTGGCTGGTATACATACAACCAGCCAACATTTTGTGAACTGAGCTGAGGGTGAGTCTGTTCCCTAAAGTTTGATGGGGACAAATATTTTACCACGGCCTGTTGTAATAGGACAAGGGGTAATGGTTTTAAACTAAAAGAGGGTAGATTTAGACTAGATATAAGTAAGAAATTTTTTACAATGAAGGTGGTAAAACACTATTCCATGATTCTAAGAGTTCTGTGCCAGTTACTTTCCATAACCATTCAGGACAGTGCTTAGAAGAAAAAAAGCCCTTCTGGTCTAGCTGACTGTTAAGTGGACATGAAGAAAGGTTGCAATTTTTCTTTCTTTCTGGTCATTAAGAATAAAATTTCCATCTACTGAAGAATTGAATTTGAACAAAGGAATAACAAACAAACAAAGTATACACTGAATAATTGCATACGTCTTTAGTTTGGCTCAAAACTTTTTCCTATTTATTAAATTCGTTCTTCTTTCTTCCCAGCACTGCCATGGGAGATCTTATTTTTTAATAGGTTTTTCAAAGTTGTTTTTTATACTTGTTACAGCTAACTGGAAGCAAACTGCAATACCTCACTCTAGCACCTGTTCATTCTTTGTGTAAAAGTGCATAAATTATTCTTTCCATACTGTTATAAATAGTACAATGCCTCAGCACTCAGCGAAATCACTAGGCACAATTACCATGATTAGATGTTTACAGATTTTTTTATTTTTAATTCATGTGTGTGTGTGTGTGATCCAAAATGAATGGTTTTGGCCTAGACAAAACATAAGCTTGTGCAGAATATCTGGAAATATTATTAAATAGAGAAGGCATAAAACAAAGCAATAATTAATTGTCTAGGCTATTGAAAGTTATTGTCAATTAGTATGTTCCCCAATCAGAACAATATCAAGTTAAATCTCCAGAATATGACCATGTTTACATTAATCAACTGTGCTCATGAGACCTGTTCCCTGTACTACATTGCTACCTGACCAAATTTGCAAAAGTTTATGCATATCACAAGAGATTTCTACTTACGTTGATCAGACCCTAAAGAATTAATTTATTTTACTGCCCCTCTCTAAGTCTACTTGTTTTGCTCAGTGAAACCCATGATTTAATGATATCTAAGTTTGCTTTAGACAAAATGGCATAAAATTGATATAGTGTATTGTTCATGTTATGATTTATCAATTGTAAGCTATCCCTTGTCATATATAATATAACCATGTGTATTCAAAATGCAAACAAGCAGAGTATAGTTGCCAGACTACCAAACTGCATTTCTAGTAAAAATTCCCATGAAAATCCCTGTACTAAGGGTATTTATTTTCTCTCTCTGTAATTACCCTTTATCACTCAAAGCATGCACTGTTTCATCTCAGAGGTCAATTTCTGCAACTTGACTAGTTAATATGGAAAGAAGGAGTTTCAAATATAATTGTACAGGTGCCTAGAGGTATCTGATGACACTGGTAAGATTTCAGTACTTAAATGCAGCAAGCTGCGATCTTGATATCTAAAGCTGTATCTTCAGCTAGTATAAATCCAGATATAAATTGCCATAGTTCTGTTTTTTGCAGTTCACACCAACAGAGTCTTTCTCCCATCACAGACCAAATTGGTATAATATAATTAAAAATTTGATATGAACATAGTTCAACCAAGTTGATAAAAAAAGGAATCATATTGAGTATTTTTTTGCGTGTATTAGATGAGGTCTGCTTTTAATTAGATTGATACTCATTTGACATATTTATCTTGTATATAGTTAGCATCAAAAAGATCCCTGAGCAGAAACTGGCATTTGAAAAATAACTTTTGTTAATGAGGAAAGAGAAATGGGTACCATTCACTTTGTGTGTAATTTAACAGAATACCAATGTAACTGTATCGAGTTATTTTCAAATAAGATCTCACCAAGTGTGCTATGCCAACACATATTCTTGTATGGGTATTTTGCACTAGTTATCTTCATATTCTGTTGCTGAGTTAGAAATTTCTCCAAGATCAAATTAAATCACTGAAAGATTAACTTTCAATATTAAGAAAAAATATAAAACCAAAGAACCCATAACATGTATATTTATCCTCTTTCGATTTTGAAAAAGAATAAACTAAATTTCCTAGGGAGATACATTAATCCAGAGTAAATATGCATGATGTAGTCTAAAAATTAGGTTGTGAAAGTACTCTTCTGGTTAAGAGCACTGTGTGTTTTGTGCCAGGTTATTTATGCTGAATGAGATTATCTCAAAACTCCGTAATGATGCAAGATCAGCTGTATAAATTTTATTCCATATGTTTATATTTTTATTCCTTATTTAATTTTTATTCAGGAAGCAAAGAAACCTTTGAATAATAGATAGAAAATGTATTAGAATTACAAAGCTGTTTCAGTGTGTGTTTAACTGATGCGTAATTCACATACTTAACTCATGAAAGTTGTTTCAAATTGCTTTCCTGAATAAGGATGGCTTCACAAGGCCACAGATTGACTGAGTTGTGGTTGAGTTCTACCCCTCATTATCTAGTTTGTCAAGCATTCCTTAGCTGCTCTAGCCACATTCAAAATGAACTGATACTGTCTTTTAAATAATGGGTTAACACATTTACTTAGAAATTGCCTTATTTCCTCCCAAGGTTATCTACCTAACAGAAGTGGGTGAAGTGATTGATTTATTGATGGTGACAAAAAAGAAAATGCAAATTGCCTCATTTTAGAAACATAACTTAAAAGTTCCCGAGGTACAGGGCTGGGCTTTCTATGCTGAGTCAAAAGAAGCAAAACTCCTTCAAAGAGCATTTTAGAACCTGACTCCAGCTTGGGTGCAAATTAATGTTCCCCAGAGAACTGTCTCTGTCTTGATTTCATATAGCGTCTAAGTCAGAAACATCCGAATTTGCAAGCAAAGCTCAATGCTGTGAATTTCCTAGATCACATTCTGCTTATACTCTGGTATGTGTCTAACTAAAGTCTGTATTTATATAACTAATAGTAAGTGTCTTTAAAGCATAATGATATATATGTAGTGTTTTTCAGATTCTGGGCAGGTTTGATGCTATTTGCTGTTCAAATGCAAATAAAAGCGTTCTCTAGACTGGAATATCACTAATAAAAGTGATATATAGTAGCTCAGGTAAGTGCCCAGCTGGGAGCTTGCTTCTTCCTGAGTTTCTCCCACAGCTGTTTCAGCTGCAGTGAGCAGAGGAACCACACTGTGCTGCGCCCAGAGCTGCAGAAGGCACAGCAATGTCCTCACTGCCCCTCAGGCTCACTGGGTCCTGGCTATGACAAGGAATCTGCTCCAGGTAGCACCTTTCTTTCTTCTTTGAGCTTTTATAATTTCCCCCCTGTTCTATAGAAGAAAAAAGAAACTCCATATATTAGGTTTAATTCATGCAGATTTGGTCTCACAAAGTATAAATAGATGCATTTGGAACACTGTGGGTATATTTGGGAAAGGTTTCTTGCTGTGTAAGGTCACTTTTAGTCCCCATATCCAGGCAGACCAGCAAGTTGTTTTCAGTGGCTTGGTCAGCACTCAGTTGCAGAGTAGCCTGTGACGTTGTGAGTATTTTGATAGTAATCATTCTCTATATTTCTAGCCATCTAAAAGTTGAGTGTCTAACCTAAGCTGGATGTCGAGAATTCCTCAGTAATCAATGGAATATATCCTCCTGAAAGGTAGATTGAAACATAAGGATGACAGGGCAGTGATTAGAGACAGCCAGCATGGCATCATCAAGGGCAAATTATGCCTGACTAGCGTAGTGGCCTTCTATGATGGAGTGGCTGCATTAGTGAACAAGGGAAGTGCTATGGATATCGTGTACCTGGACTTCTGTAAGGCCTTTGATATGGTCCCCCATAACATTCTTGCTGCTAAATTGGGGAGACACAGGTCTGATGGATGGACTGTTAGATGAATAAGGAATTGGCTGGTTGTCTGCATCCAAAGAGCCATAGTCAATAGCTCAATGTCCAAGTAGAAAACTGTAATGAGTGGTGTCCCTCAAGGGTCTGTAGTCCTACCAATACTATTCAATATCTTCATCAACAACAAAGACAGTGGGATTGAGTGCACTCTCAGCAAGTTTGCAGATGACACCGTGCTGAGTGGTGCAGTTAATATGCTTGAGGGAGGGGAAGACATCCAGAGGGACCTTGACAGGCTGAAGAAGTAAGCCTGTGTAAACCTCATGAAGTTCAACAAGGAGAAGTGCAAGGTGCACCTAGATCAGGGCAAACCTCAATATCAATAAAGTCTGGGGCATGAATGGATTGTGAGCAGCCCTCTGGAGAAGGACTTAGGGATACTGGTGGATGATAAATTGGATATGAGCCAGCAATGTGCAATTGCAGACTAGAAAGCAAATCATCTCCTGGGCTGGATAAAAATAAATGTGACCAGCAGGTCGAGGAAGGCAATTTTTCTCTCTCATGGGGCCCCACTTGGAATACTACATCCAGCTCTGGGGTATGCAGCACAAGGCATGGACCTGCTAGAGCAGGTTCAAAGGAGGGCCACAAACACCTCTGCTATGAAGATGGGCTGAAAGAGTTGCAGTTGTTCAGCTTGGAAAAGAGAAGGATCCAGGGACATCTTATTGTAGACTTTCAGTATAAAAAGGGGGGTTTATAAGGCAGAGAAAAACTTTTTTACCAAGGCTTGTAGTGACAGGACAAAGAACAATGGTTTTAAACTGAGAGAGGGTAGGTATAGATTGAATGTAACTATCATTTTTTGTTGGTTTTTTATGATGAGGGTGGTGAGACACTAGACCAGGTTGCCCAGGAAAATGTAGATGCCCCATCATTGGAAGTGTTCAAGGTCAGGTTGGATGTGGGTCTGAGTAACCTGACCTAGTGAAAGATGTCCCTGCCAAAGGCAGGGGCGTTGGACTAGATGACCTTTAAAGGTCCCTTCCAACCCAAACCATTCTATGATTCTATAGTTCTATAATGCCTATTTCTCTGTGTGTAACAGTAATGTATCTCTTTTAGTCTTCCAGTTTAGAAGCACTCTGTCAAGGTGCCTTTCTTCCCTGACCGTACAGTGGGTCTAGATGAATTTACTTAAATGGCTTAGTTAGATGTTGAATAATTCTTGCTTTATTTGATGTTCTATTTTTTAGCAGTTTAATCAATTATGTAAATTAGAGACTTTGTGCTCTTTATCTTCACTTGTTTCAGATTTTGCGTTAGTTAACTGAACGCTTTTAATCTCTCCTCTGCAGCACTGAAAGGGAAGTTAAGTATGACATTTCATTTGTGTGGAGACAGTTAAGTTATATATGTATTTCAAAAAACATAACTTCAATTTACATAAACAGGAGGAACTCAGAGACTTTCAGCATTACCTTGTGAAGCCTAGGCAGACCTGTAATGCTGTTCCACTGTTTTTGTTGAGCAAGTACTAGGCATCCCTGTGAGTTTTCCAGTGATTAAGCTAAGATGTTACCTTTACCTAAAAACCATAAATTCCTGATTCTGTTCAGTGGTGCACATTAAAAGAAGCAATTTATTTTGGATAAAGATCTTGCTTCAGAGCAATAGCAATAGAGGAAAAAGCACATTCAAAGTTATCTTTGAATAATTTGGAATACTTTTCTAATGGTTATTCAAAATTTGGTTTACCTTACATTCAGATATGCCAGTCTGAAAAAAAAACAAAAACAAAAACAAAAAGCCCTTGCTTTATATCTTACTGAAAATAGTTACCAGCTTTTTGTAATTGTATTTCTCTGGTGTAAGACTGGCATCTGCTGGTAAGCTTCAAGCAGAAGCTGAGCCACAGGATAACAGCCTTCTTTCTTGTTTTGGTTGTCCTACAGCTGACAGGGTCTACAGGGTTTAGTTCATTTATTTGTAGAGCTAACCACTATTTCCTATAGAAACTGAAGTTGTGTGGGTGTGTCTAGTGTGGAGCGACTCTCTCCTTCTTCACATTCAATTTATAGAGATGTGTCTTTGAGTTAATAGTGTGATTTTAAATTGATCACTGATTTTGTACTGCTGTTCAACAGTCTGCTTTCAGTCTTAGCTGGGATGTAATTTTTCACTGAAAAATACCCTCTCAACATGTACAATAGTGCTTGAAAATGCCAACAGATATTCAATGGACTGTCTGACATTTTCAGAGTGCCCGTGCCCCGTGATTATGTCTAATGGGTACCTCTCTTGGTTCAAGATGCAGTTAATCTCACCTGAGGATGTTATATCTCAAAAATAGATAGAGTATCAAAATTGTAAAAAAAATTATGTTTTTCTCTATTAACTGTCAATACAGCCCATGCTAGCCAGCTCAAATGGAGAGTCTCACATTGCTAAACACATAAGGACGTCTGTCTTAGGCACATTTGGTCATTTTGTAAATCTAACTGCTGTGATAGGACAAGTGGTAATGGTTTTAAACTAAAAGAGGGTAGATTTAGACTAGACATAAAGAATAATTTTTTTACAGTGAGGGTGGTGAAGCACTGGAACAGGTTGCCCAGAGAGATGCCCCATCCCTGGAAACATTCAAGGTCAGGCTGGACAGGGCTCTGAGCAACCTGATCTTGTTGAAGATGTCCCTGGTCATTGCAGGGAGGTTGGACTAGGTGACCTTTAAAGGTCCCTTCCAACCAAAACTATTCTATGATTCAATGATATTTTCATCTGCATCCTTAGAGATCATAACACTTACAGAAGTGGTTCAAGATCCACAAATGTAATCATGTTTGGTGAATCACAGAGATGAGGTGACAACAAATTCCTATCATTTTGCAGTGAATAAGTTGTTTGTTAGACCTGAAGTTCCAGGGTTTACAAACTTGATCCAGAGGAGGAAATGAAGTTCAAAGCCTGTGCATCTTGTCACACATAAGGTACCATTGGTGAACTACTGTCAATGCAAATTTTATCTAGGTGCTGACAGACCAGCTCTGAGTTAGGTAGTTTCCCCCTTTCATGTGTGCACTCATTTTGACTTTGAAGTAACAAGAAGAAAGATGATCAGGTTCAATGTCTGCAGGTACCATTGTGGTGGGTTGACCTTGGCTGCTTGCCAGACACCCACCCAAATTCTCTCTCACTCCCCCTCGTCAACAGAGCATGTGGAGAAAATAAGTGAAAAAGCTTTTGGGTCGAGCTAAAGGCAGAGATCAGTTACCAATTACCATCCTGGGCAAAACAGACTTGATTTGAGGAAAATTTAATTTAATGCCTATTAAAATAGGTTTGAATAGTGAGAAGTAGGCAGTGTTTACCCTCACTATCAAAGTAAGCAAAAGCTCTGAAGAAGGAGAAGGATGGAAGCTGATGTCTTCTGGCACCAAGAGGAAGGATCCTGCCCCACCTAAGGGCTTACAACTGCAAAATAGTTTCATCTGCCCTCGAAGTTGAAGGGGAGCCAGATGTGCCTACGAGCAAAGAACCTGGTCTACCTAATCCTAAACCATGCAAGACTACCAGAAAGAAGCAGTGAGTCACCATAGCAGGTGACTCCCTGCTGTAGGGGACAGAGGCACCTGTCTGTTGACCTGACCAATTGTCTAGAAGCCAGTCAGGGTCCAGGATCTGGGATGTTGTGGAGGGACTGCTGAAGCTCATCTGACCCTCTGACTACAACACCCTGATGTTATTTTGTGGGGGCCGAAATGATACTGCCAGGGGAAACCTGGCAGACATACAGAGCTCTGGGGGTGGTAGTCAAGGGCATGGGGG
>JMFS01001328.1:0-16924 GCA_000699545.1 Podiceps cristatus | reverse complement strand
CAGCAGCAGCGCGCTGTCGCCATTTTTTACACACTAAATCCAAAACACAGCATCTGCTGAAGATAAAACTAGCTCCATCCTGGCTGAAACCAGGACATAGGTATGAAATCACTTTCCTCCACAAAGCCTGGATAGAAGTACCCTGATCACAAATTAACAATCCAGGTAAATTGCTAAGGGTGAGGCTGAGGCAGTGGCAGACTTGACACGAGCCCCTGGCTGAGAAGCTCCCCCCAGGCGGGAGCGCCGGGAGCAGGGAGAGGTGCTGCACGGCAGGAGCACCACAGCCTCCTCCACAATGATGCCCAGGATGGGCGGCTTCCAGCCACAGACTGAGCAAACTAAGAAAGCGGAATCCACAGAAAGTAAGATGTTTTTCTATCAAACCAGTGTAGATGAATAGTGTACGTGTAGGTACACTTTACTCTTTATTTGCATACTTTACTCTTTATTTACCTAATGAACTGTATGCTCAAGATTTTCATTAACAAGCTTGTTAACAAGACATTACTTGTTAATACTTGTTTCTCTGGGGAAAGATTCTTGATGTCTCCTCATTTATGTTTTATATTTCATTTTTTCTGTATGTTACATCTTAAATGTTTTCCACCAAAACACGATCTTTGTTCATGAAAGGTAGGATTTCTGTCACTTCATTTTAGCCACTTAGAGTTTATTATCTTGTCTGTGCTTGTCCACGTTCCCTCTATTACCAGTGGAGAGACAGAGGCCTCTCCAGGGGGCAAGTCATTTGATTTGCCTCAGATGCCTTCTTCAGACCAGGATAAATCACTCAGTCATGGGAGGGCTTACATCTCTGTGCTTTGATTTTAGAGAATGTCTGTCTAACCCCTTTGTACCTGATGCCTAGCTTTTAGATGTCTGAAGTCAGGGGAGCTGGATTTCATCTCTCCCTGCTATAATGACATTCCTCTACAGAAATGGTTGATTTAGAAGGGTCATCACATGCAGTTGCTGAAATAAGCCATGATATGTATTGGCTCAGAAGAGGACATACAGCTTAGTTGGACTCCTTGATTCTCCCAGGCTGGATGGGCTTGATAAAACCTGTGTGGTGGTCAAAACCCTACAGTGGCAGGGCTAAGATCCTATTTAAAGGACTTCTTCACAGCCCTGACTACTAATGTCTCCAAGCATCCAGCCACATGAAGATGCAACACGACTTGTGATGCTGTCAAGGCAGTAGGTTCTCTTCGGAAAGGCTCCGCAAGGGGCTGGATGTGATCTCCCTCACTCCAGAGCCTTTCCAAATGCTCCAGTTTCGCCATGGTGCCACAGCCACAGAAAACCACCTCACAGCCTTTTTTGGTAGTTAAAATTATAACCTAAGCCATATAATGAATGGGTTCCCCTGGCTGACAAACAGGCATAAATGAATTGCAATTATATGATGATCCTTCTTATATTCATTTCTGCCTGGCAATAGCAAAGTATTTCACGGACTTCAGGGCAAAATTCATTCTGTGCAAGGGTGTAACGTAAGATCTATGGACTGCTAAATTTTCACTCATGCTTTCTAAATAACACTTAAAGAGCACTTTAGATGTGCAAAGGTCCTGACCTGGCCTTTTGACTTTCAATGACTAATTTAGGATCAACTTACTAAATGGGGATTATTAAGGTCACTGCAAAGTACAAGGAAGGTCTGAAAATAGAAGCTAGTTCTTCTCAGTTCCTATACCCCAAGACCTTAGGTGTCCTTATACATAAAGATACTCACTTCCTATGCTGAAACTGTTAAACATGTTCTATAAAAGTTTTTCAGATCTCTTTTTGAAAGCACTTCTACAAATTTCAGGAGGTGCTTAACACCTTGTTAGCATTTTTACAAATTGATCTCTGATGACTTTCTCCCTGGTTATATATTCCACAGCAGCTGTCTTGACAAGGCAAACAGCAGGACTGTGCTTGTCTTTGGGCTCCCTTAACTCTTACAAGGTGCATTTCATTCATACAGAGTTGTAATTCTGGCTTCTCCACACAAGCGCACCTTCTAATTGATCATTACCAGAAACAACAGGGTGTTCTCTCTGACAACAATTTCATTTGCATTTAATTGCGCTGTATTAGGCAATATTGAAGGTGACACTAGAAAAGGTAAAATAGTTCTGTATTGATTCAGGAAGATGGTAGTTCAGTTGTTTTTACTGAGGTAGATTGTGCCACGCAGACGTTTCCAAACGCGTAGGTAGTGCCTCTGCTGAGAAGCGGGAAGTTGGCTGGTTTTCACTTCCAGTGTAACCAGGATGTTCTAAACTTTCTTATTTGCAGGGACTTGCTCCATTTACCTTCCTCTAATTCCAGGTGAGGTATTTTTTCCAGCCTATCTCTTATTTTGCTAAGAAAATGTTACATAGTAAACTCTATAGGAAATAGTCTTCATGCTAACTTTCAGCTGATGATGCTTTTGGTAAGAGAACTTACTTCAGTAGATCTGTAAGCTACAAAGTAAGGTTTTCTTTAAAGCAGTTTCTCTCTTACCTTCCCTTAATGATCAGTGATCCAACATCCCTCTTCTTTCAGAGCCTTACCCAAAGCCCGCTGAAGTCAGTGAGTCTTCCCATCGATGTCAGCGTTTTTCATCCTCCTTGGCTAATGACTCAAGGCATTTACTACTTAAAACCCCATTAAATCAATGAGTTTGTACCAGTGAGTCCTCCCTATTATTTGTTTATTACAGTGTCAAAGACCTAGAGAGCTCAGGTCATCCAGAAGCAGCATCCCGCCGGGCTGCTGGAGCCTGTCTGCTCCAGGACAGAGGAGCAGTCGCTCGTCACAGCCGCCTCCCCGAGCTCCAGCAGGACTTACCTTACTGATGGGCATTTGCCCCACCAAAGCCACAGATTCAGTTATTGACCTTTGATGTCATTCACACACAGTATGGTGTATGTGTGGCGGAAGGAAAAGCAGAACTGCACCAACGGGTGTGTGAGCACTGAATGCAGATGTAGAGGTGTGGTGATTTTGCAGGATCTACCATTTTTTGCTATTTCTTAAACACTGCTTGTTACGTATTGTTCCCCGTTGCCCAAGATAAATAAAATGACAAAATACTTTTTAAAACAGTAGTAGTAGCTCCACTGAATATTGCTGTTGCAAGAATATTTTTTTAAAATGTATCAGAAGGGTCAGGATCCAAAAAAAATCTGTATTTTAATGCTGTGAATATAAATGAGAACTTGGGAACACAGCAGACTTGTATTAGGAATATTCATGCAGAAAAACTCAGTATAACAAACGAAACAGAAAATATTTTCTCATGTGAAACAAAGAAGGCTTCTTTCACAGTTTATAATCCTCCTCTCTTTACTAAAGCCCGCAAGCAAATGCACAACTGAGTATGTCTCTGTGTATGAGATTTTAAATTTCTTCATACTGTTTGCAGGGTAACCAGGCATGCACCAGTTAGAAATGTGTTATCCTTTTGCTTTTTATGAGCTGTGGTGGCTCAACAAAGGAATCAGGAACAAATTCTATAGCTTCTTTCACACAATGTCAGTAGGAGCTTTCTTCCAGCTAGTTCTGGCCTGACATTTTCTTCAAGAAAATACTTATCTCTGGGAGCATACCAGGAAGGAAACTATAAAAATACATTAGAGGATCTTGTCAAGTTAAAAGTGGGTGACAAAGAATAAGCCTCTGCTGATACTTCAACGCATTCCAGAAACTCACCCAGTTGGCCAGTTTTGTGTCCCCCATACCAGAAACAGAGAGAGATTATTCCTGACTTTTATCTTTACATTTATGGGTCTATTCTCCCCGTAGCTTTCCCTTTACTGCACTTTCCTGTAAGGTTCAGAGAAAGAACTTCAGCATGTATTTCAAGTGAAGAAAAGCCATGCCATTTCTTAGGAAATAGCTGTTGACCCCCAGTTGGCCCAGACGTACGTGCACAGAAGCGGCAGGGTTTTACAGCTCAGGAAGTCAGATCAATAGAGGGTCTGTTTCAGAATTAGCAAGCAAAGATTCAGCTCATATAAACTTCAGTTCTAGAGGCAGTTGTAGAAAGGAAATGGACATTACTAGACAGCTTTAATGACAACAGAAACTACTGTTTTCCTTACAGTCTTTGTATGCCATAATCACATGTACATGCTTATGCTTGTACTTCATATTCTTGCTCACTTACATCATTCTGTGTGTGGAAAGAGAGCAACACACATAATAACCGTGTGTTGCAACAGCAACGTGTGAAAGAGTAAAGTCTGCGGTCCAGTAACCACTCTGTGGCATGTGGCTAGAAAGCTGTGAGCCAGAAAGACTTTGTGAATACAACAGACCTGAGAGAGCTGGGAGACCTGCTCTGCACCTCCCAGACCAACTCATTACTCTCCGGCCAGATCCAGCCCAGCTCTGACATTCGAAGGAGTGGTTCTGGCCAGCTTTTAAAGAGTCTGATGGTGAGATGAGAAAAAAATGGTGCAAGCACTTAGGTCTCCACTTTAGGGTGATTGAATTGCTCTCTAGGCCCTCTCTCCGCTGCACTGAATAAATGTCCGCTGGCTATAATGGGACCTTAAACACTTCAAGATTGATTCAGTTACCTAAACATAGACATTGAATGCAAGTCAGGAGAGATGAGCTAGATTATCCCACCTGGCTTCCCCTTGCCCTTCCAGGGGGACATGGGTCTCCCAAGGGTCAGAGCTGCCCAGCCCGCTTGGGAGGGTGGCTCAGATAAAACGCAGCTGAGCAGATGAGCAACTCTGGTCGCTCCAGAAATGCACAGTTAAGCAACTGCGTCATGCCCTTAGTTCACATGTAGACGCTTAAATTTGGAAGTCGTAAGTTTGAAGAGAATTAGATGAACTCCATGTTTCATTGCAATAAGCCATACCCAACTCAGCCTGTTTCTGAGGTGTAGCCAGGGAAGTGCCAGAGCACTGTGAATTAATGATAACTTTTCATTTCAGTGCCTACTGTGCAGGACTAGATTAGGTTTCAACACAAACAAAATGTAGGTGCCACACAGATTTCTGGAGGGACTGCTAAGCTTTGTGGATAATGGTTTTTACTCATTTTATAGAGTAGAATGGATATGACATGATATTTTACAGGGACTTAGAGACAAATCCCAGCCCCAAGAAGCTTAAATGATGTAAGGAGTTTAAAATGGATGGATTTCTGTTGCTTGTGGGAACCTTAAGGTGTAAGGCTTTTCCTTCTCTGTTCATTTTCTACCCAACTAACCCTTATCTTTCCCTGAGAGCTGACACATAGTGTGCTGCTACCAGTTCCTGGTGAGCAGAAGCTGGATGCAGCCTGCATTGCCAAAATCCAGTGTGTTGAACTCAGCTGAGTCTTTTAAACACAATCCAGGTAGTAAAAGGTTGTGGGAAAAGAGTAAAGCAAAACCTGGACCTTTAGTGGAAAAAATTCTTGAAAGTGCCTGGGCAAGAACTGCAGGCGGGAGCTCTCACATGCTCATACAGGCTGCAGTGCGATCCATGCCTGTCCTCTGCCTGCCTGCGACCTGCGTAACTCATGGCTTAACTTGAGCAGAGCCATAGGTAGAAAGTGCTCTTTATTCACCTGAACAGCTACCGAGGGCCTCAGCATGCAGCATGTTACTCTAAGTTCTGGGTAGCAGTCAGCTTTTTAAAGAACTCCATAAATAGACCTGCTCGTCAAAGCCAAGAAAAAGTTAGACTGTGGAGGTACGGCACTTATAGAGACTCAAGTCAGGTAGGTGGGGGAAAGCTTCGGCCAGCAGCAGCCAGTCACATAGCCATCTCTCAGATTTGCCAACATGGCAAGAGTATTGTAAATAAAACGTGAATTTTAAATTTTGTTGTACTCATCATTCAGATCTATATTTAAACAAGGGAAGCAAGCAATGTGTACCTCTGCCTCACAGCAACTGCCTTTCCTCCCTCCTCTCCCTCTTAAAGCAAAAGTACCCAAGAACAGATCGAAGGAAACATTACAAAATATTTCCTAATCAAGTATTCAAATGTCTTTAAAAGTTAACCTGATAAACACCTATTTTAAGCCACTTGCTGTTAAAGAAATCAGGTTTTTATCCCACAAAATTTTCATTTGAAGTGAATTAAAACCTTACATGCTTCAATAGAAATAGAAAGCAAATGTTAGGAGATGAGCAAACCTCACAAGTGTTTGACAGCTCTCTTCAGGATTGGGAGCTGCCTAGAGTCACCTTCACTTTCACAATAACCTTGGGAGAAATTTGCAAACTGATGACAATAGTACTTCCAGAATATTTTGTATGGAGAAACATAAGCCAAAGCCGAAGGTGATCATGACCTAAGCTGTAGGACACCCCCACTGGGACTACATGCACAGCCCCAATTACCTTGTGTGTAAGTTACCATAAGAAATAAAAATTTGATAAGTAAATAAAGGAAATCTGAAAATAACATTTTTTATTTCAGAAATTATTCTTAGAAAAATGCTTTTATCTAGCCAGAATTTTAGGGGGAAATGTTCTGATCTTTTTGTTTTGTCTCTCCCTTTCTGAGAAAATTTGTCAAGACACTTTTCAGCATCTTCTGTCAAGAAAACAGAGAAAACATGATGCACCTTTATCTACCTACACAACAAAGTAATGGCCCTAGAAGTGGAGTACTGCACACCAAATACTCACATAAAAATGTTCATAATGAATTCCCCAAAGTCATTAACATTTTGAATAATTAATAAATTCAAGAAAATTACAATCTGTTCAAAGGCAATCCATGAAAAAAGCCTAAGACTGCCAAACAAGTTATTCATTGTAAATCATTGCTCTGCTGATGCAGTTGCATCACATAAAATGAAGCACTCGCTCAACCCTTCAGGAACCAAATGTTTCACTACCCTTTCTAATGGGTGGCAAACATGAAATGAAGCACGCAGGGCGAACTAACAGAGGAGAAAACTTGCACTGACGGGAGATTATCTTCAACATGTATAGCATTTCATACATCTGGAGCGCTGAGATTCCTTGTAAGTAGAATAATAAAAAAATAATAAGGTAACACCAGAGCAAGGGGGATGCTGAGACCAGAATGACTGTCAGTATGAATTTTCATTAGGCACAGCGGGAAGGTCTGAGAATATGTTGTGTAACCAAGTCGATTAAAATTAAACAGTGTGATAACTGCTGACACAGCAATTGAGCTGCTTATACGAAAGGCAGCCCCACAGCTGGTGTACAACGGCACACATCCCCACACAGACCGGCAAACACCAGTTGATTCGGAGGTCATCAAAAGCATTTTTTTTAAAGAGTCTTCCGACACTCAAAAACAGGCAACATTAAAAATTACCACTAGGTTTATAAACCGCTGCCAAATCCTTTGTGGTATATGAATGGTAGATTTTAATGAAATGTGGCGTTTTCTTCCACAATGTACTATCAGAAATATCTGGTACAATAAGGGTAATATCTGAGAAGCTTTCATCCTCCCAGACTTCTGTTAATAAAACACAGACACTAATCAGATGTTGCCTTTTAAGTGCAAATCAGAACAGAGATTCACATTCTTAAGGGTGTTTTTACAGTGCTTTGTCCTGCTGTCAGATATGAAATGTGTGCAGGCCGTAAATGGGTAACTCAAGATACTTCTTCCCTGGGATAATGTCATCGTGTTTCTATTATTCAGACCCGATTCCAGACATACCCAGCTATCCTACCCGCACTGGCTTTATGCATCAGAAAAGTAGATATTTGCGGAGCAGATCAATGTGTTAGGGGTGGCCAAAGAGCCTTGTCCTCTTTTCACTGCCTGGTGAAGCTACAGCTCTGGAAAGCTCATCTGGCTTCTGCTGCCAAGAGAGGGGTGGACAGGGTGGAGATGTGTTGGGGTAGCTGCTGCCCCTACTCCTTCCATCTCATCAGTGGCAGCAAACCCATCTCCCAAAGGCTCTTCCCCCTAACCCAGTTCACCTTCCACGTGAGGTTTATCCATAAGCTTGTCCTTCCTTCTCCCCTGGGAAATGCCCCGGCCCACGCTCACATCGCTGCTCCTCTGTTGTGCCTGTGCTGCTGAGGAGCCTTCAGCGCTCTGTGATATTTGACTGGATCACAAAACAGAGTTGGAAGAACACCTTAGGACTCCACTTCTGCTTCCAAATTTTTGAAAAATGTACATTAACATCTACTTTTCATTCCCAAAGCATAAGACATCAGTTTTGCAGTGGACTTTACTCCTGACTAATAAGATTTCACCTGAAGTAATTTCTCCAGAACAGCATCAAATGCATTAAAACCAAGAAAGAAATATCCCTGGCTTATTTCCCATCAATTATCACCAGTAAATCCTTTTATAAAATTTTGCATGACTGTAAGATAAATGCTTGATTCTTCCAAAGAGTGAATTCTGTGAGGGTTATGACTCCAAGTGAAGTGAAACCAAATTCACAACTCAGTGATCTTTATTTCCAATAGCCATGCTTGCACCGTGTTGACCACAGGATCTACTGCCACCCATCATGGCTCCCTCCTTGCCGGTGTAACCAGATTTCTTTCCAAAAGCACTACTGGGCACAGGGGGGATGGTGCGCACCAACACAGGATGCCACCGTAGAGACCAGATGTTGTCCACACATGTATCTCAGAACCTCACTGAGGACCACCCTGTACAGCAGGAAGGATGCAGCCCATGTCCCTGTCCTACGTTTGGAAGCAGCAGCTGTATAAGAGAGCGCGCAGAGCTAAAGGTGTACTTCAGAAGTTACCAAATCAGAGATTTCAAAGAGCTCCTCCAGCAACCAGGTTGGGCGGTGAGGAAGAGCAGACAGCAGCTGAGCGTACCACAAACCCAGCAGTGCTTTGACGTGGGTACGGGTTAGTAAGTTAACTACCTTACTACCCATAAAAAGGAAACCTCTTTACCTCATAGTACTTTTTATGTTAGCAGCTTCCCTCAGCAGCTGTTGCCATCAGGTAGTAGGTGCTTCCATGGCGCAGAGACAGCCCAGTATTGTTGCTGGAGGCTCCAAACCTAAACCCTTCCCGTCTGCACATCTTACAGAAAGAGATTTTCCACTCTCCACTCACCCCAACTATTTAGCATTGAGATGATAAAGCGATATACAAATAACCATGAGGTAGTCATATGTTCAAGTGTTTCCTTACATAAATATTTTTGAGGATTTTAAATCATAAGGAAGCCATTTACCAGGCTGTGGTAAAAGAGGTATTGGGCTGTTGAAAGAAGCAAATAATTAGGGTAAGAAATGTTTTGTTCTGATGTACATCTCTCTCTTCATACATTGCCAGGAGACAGTAATGAGCAGTGAGTCATGAGCAGAGTTTCGCTGGAAAGTAAAGGGTCAGAAATAGACCAGAAAGTACACCCTACCCTTTCAAGATCCCCTGTCCCATAAATATCCAGATCTTCATTAAGGCTTGCATGTAAATTATTGTGATTATTGCAAATTAATGCTGGGAAGCAATCCAACAGAGCTGTCCAATAGATGTCACTGAAATGCTGAGGCACATATGTTTTCCCCACAACAGCACCGGGAGCCTCTCTCCTTCCACGGCTCCCCAGTACGTGGATGCTCCTGGCGAGGCATTTAACATCATGCCTCCAGCAGCTCTGAGGCCTTAAGGCATAGAAAGAATGAGTTGAAGCAATTCTTAGGTTTAGTCCAAATATAGCAGATCTTCAGAGCCTTAGAAATAGTCATTTGACATTTGGTAAAACTTTTTCCACGGATACAGAGGACTTTGACAAAATACTAGGAAAAGAGTTGTCCAATAATTGTTGAAAGAAGGGTTTCTGCTGCAGTAATATATCCTCTCCTTGCAGCCTCACCTGTGTGGTTCTTACACAGACGCTGTCCTGTCTCTAGGGGATAATGGCAACTACAAAGGCTCACCAGAGGCTTTTCTAAGTTCCTTTTATGATTAACACTGATACTATCCAGATGGGAATGCTGTAGCTATCTGAGTAACACTGAATGGCATATTACTCGCTACTTCTAACGCTGCGTAGTGTTCCAGAAGAACTCCCGGTTAACTGAAAGCGTCAACAACTGAAAGCATCGGCACCTGAAGTCATTCTCATTATTTGTGTTATGACAGCAACAAGAGGCCAGTGATCCAGGATGCCAGAGACTCTATAGCTTTCCTTCCTGCAAGAAATAAAATGTACTGGGGTCATTGCATGAAGGCCATGTTCTGTCTACAAAGCCAGAGGAGTGCTACAAAGTACAGAGGAGGCTGGGAAGTCCTGCTCAACAGCCGCCTGCTGCTCAAGGCCGGGAAGTTAGAGCAGATCATCTTGGTTTGGAAAGAGGCACCCCTACTTCCAGACCTCAGGTATTTTCTTGGAAGTGTCACACTGACCCTTGAGAGCTGATCACACCTGAAGTGTTCTTTGGGCCAGCATGGGAGGAGAAGGAAGATGGGATCTTTCCCTTTCCCTCTGTTCTGCATCCTTTATGTGAACTCTTTTAGCAGCAAGTTTTTCTCTGTCATGGCAATCTTTCTGTTGCCAGAGAAACTTGACCTCTGGCTACCACCTGATTTAAAAGGGACGTACAAGACTTCCAGCCTACCTTATGCTGCCATATGCATATATTTTTGTTCAGGTATGTCACTGACAGGACAGTTAAGTAGCCTGAGTTTTCTGCAATGTATCTTCCCAGTATGCTCATCACCCTGCAAGGCATCCTTCTGTGGCAAGTCCCTACAAAAGCTTCCCAAACTAGGTTTGTCAATATGTCAGCTTCCCTGGCTGCTTACTATTTTGACTCAGGACCCAGCCCCACATTTCTTCTGCTTCACCCACTCTTCCCCATCTCTTGCACCTGAGTCCCTCCATCTGAACTCCATATTCTTTCATTCCTCTTTACCTGCATTTCCACCAAACAGGACCCTGCCCTTGCTCATCCATGCAAGACAAGCTGCAAGTCATGAAGCCGTCCTCCCCTCCTCATCCTGAGCTGGCCCGCATCTAGCATCCTGAACCAGAAGCACAAATACAGGCTTCAGAGAGATGGGGCGGGGAACTGCAGCCACAGTGGCAGCCTGGAGCTCTGTCTGCACCCTTCTGCCAGTGGACGGAGGTGCCTGCATCACATCTCCTGAAAAGCCTCCACACAGCGAGCTGGGAGAGGTTGTGGCCTCTGCTTACTATTTTGAAAAAGTCTCATACAACCCTTGGGCAAGGTCTGGTCAAGTGTGATAGCTGGAAGAGCCACCGGCATGTGGTTTGTGTTTCTTTGCCTGCAATGAACGTCTGGATGTGATCTGAGAGGAACCTCTGCTTCTCAGCGCTGCGTAGTGATTGCTCCCTCCTCTGAAGGGGCATGCCGAGGAATCCCACTCTGCAGCTGACCTGCTGGTCACCAGCACAAGCAACCTTATGTGCCCATAACAGATGGCCACTGTGAAAACACAGCGTGTTTCACGACACTTTGCAGATTTCCAGGGAATTAACAGAATTATGGGGAGAACCACCCCAGCTTTGACTTTTTTCAGATTGCTGACTGTGAGCAACTGGTAGGATCATTTCAGCACCCGGGGTCGGTGCTCTGAGCAGGACGCAGCCTGACGCGTGGCTGAAGCAGCAACAGAGCTGTATAACCTGCGGTTCATGCCTCACTGGGGCTGCCAACACCCAGGCTCTGAGAGCAGGGCTTGATCCAGAGGCCACGCTACGTCCCAGAATACTCTTCAGCCATTCTCAGTAGGCACCCTTGGCATCTGAATTTCCAGTTGAGACACCCTTTGGAGACACAACTGAGAAAAACTGGTAACTGAGGTAGCAGAGAGAGGCCAGTTCTCACAAAATCAGACAAGAATTTGCATTTTTGTCTGTTCTGCTCCATACCGTTGCCTTTCTGAGATCAAGCCCACACCTCCCCATGCCCGCCGGTTGGCCCAAGAGGCCTTCTCCTCCTCATGGCTTCTCAGCAGCACACTCTGACTGCAGGCATCAGGCATCTGCAGGATGAAAGGCTTCAGATCCTCTCTTGAAGGTGAAGAGAGGGAAGATCAAGTGCTCGTTGTCCTCCATAGTCCTGCATTTTAAGCTCAGCTATGTCACTTACAGAGATGGACAGAGTATATTTCTTCAGTGCTGCTACTTTTTAAAATGTGGTACTTTTTTTTAAAATCTTTTTTTGCCTTCTGGTCTTAATTTTATCTTAATTTTGCTCTTTTCTACACTTTACCTATTAGATTTGCACCTTAGATGTGTGTTTTTTGGGAAGGTTTGATCCCAAACATTTGCAGAACTATTTAAAAACTGATTAAAACCTGGAAAGAGAGACAAGCTAGTTAAATAGCACACTCCCAAAATCAGCCATTTGGTGTGACATAGGAAATGCAGATTCTTTCAAACACATGTTGCTTCACCATTTTGACCCATTTGATCCTATGATTATCATTATTTTAGTTTTATTAGTGAAAAAAAAAAAATGTCCATGGCACATTGTGCTGTCAGCATGATCCAGACACCCATTTGCTGCTTTGTTATGCTAATTCTCAGTGTTTCTAATAGTTTTGTTATAATTATGGACTATGATAGCATGTACGCAGTGCGTAACAATCAGAATTATAACAAAACTGAATTAAGTCTTTAACTGCACTGTTCCAAGTGTTCGTTAATCAATATGCTTATCAAGTTGTTTTTTTAATGTGCTCTTATTTTTCTGGCAGCAGGAGTCGTTTACTTGCATTCAGAGTGAAAGATTTATCACTGCCGTCTAATACAAAAGCAAGCGAATGACTGCCATCGCCGTAACAGCCAAATAGCCAATTTGGCTTGCAGTCCTTGTGTAGGACTGTGATGGAGCAATACATACTATAGCTGCAAAGTACATTCATGATGTGGAGCAGGGAGTGCTGGGAATGCCATGCAGAGTTGTTCGTAATGTGAAATAACTATGCTCAGCCTTGCACTTGCTTGTTTGCCGGATGTCTACAAGCAGATCCAGTCTCTTGGCGTAAATGCAAAGTAACTTTAAGGCTGCTGTAATTTTCATCGTCATTGAACAAGTTCAAGAAAGCCTGTGGAGCTCAAGATTTTCTGGGGTTTCTATTATAGGTAGGTTTTCTCAGAAGAAATAACAGAAGCTTAGTAAATCTAGGACCAAGTCCCTTGCCAAATCTCATATTCCTCCTCCAAACTGGAGGGTTGCTACAACTACTTTGTAGTGGAAAAAATATTAGGTGTTGTGAAATCTGCCTCCTGTTCCTAGCATTCCTTTCAATTACATCTGAACTTTTTGAAATCACGTTTGACATTAAAATTCAGTGTGAGGTAGAGATCAGATAGAAAGTATGGCTGAATCAGTTGAAGTTTCTCAAAGGAAAGCAATTGAAAAAGGAGGTAGCATGAAAGGCTTAGACAGTCCTAATAAAGGCATCTGAAAAGCACAGTTTAAATAATCAGATAAATGCATGATATTTTCAGTACAAAATTTGGTCCCACTCATCCCATAATAATCGGTTTTCATTTTAACACAACAAAATATTTGTAACACCCCCATCACTGCCTTTAATTCCCATGTAACACTAGATTAATTACACTCTTTTCAGGTGGCCGTTCTTTTACTTTGTATTTTGCTTCAGAAGAAATCCTTAATGTCTTTCATATAGGCATAGGCTCAGTACTGTTACAATGTTGTTATCCGAAACAGATTACAGAGGGAGGTTCATCAGTTGAGCAATCTTGGCCTCATAATATCTTTTTAAGTCTAGGAGAAAATGATCTGTTTTATTAATGGCTGCTGTTTACCCAGGGTTTTTCTGCAGAAAAACAAATGCAGCTATACTGCTATCTCCGTGGCAATATACAGTAATTTTTCATCTCATATTCAAGAGAAAGGACTGTTCTTTATCATTTATTGTATCTGCATTATCAAGTCAAGTCCCAGCTGAAGTAAGGACCTTGATGTACCGGATTAGAACCATGCAATAACATCTGTCTCTCATGTATTATACCCACCTGTCACACATTTTCCCTATTAGGATAAGTATTGAAAGAATAGAAAACAGGGATGCATTCAGTATGTCTGTTCAAAGGGGAGACATATAAAAGAGCAGCTATCCCATGAAGTAGTTGTTTATTTCAAAGGGATAAAGATATCAAAGATATTTCTAGTTTCCTTTGCTACCACTCTATTTAGGCAGAGACAATAGCTTCTAGTAGTTTTTATAGTCAACATTGCAAAAGCTTCTATTTTGGTCTGAAGTGTTCATTTGACAGTAGCATTTACTGACATATCCTGATGACTAAAAAGAATATTTGAAGCACTTCAATAAAATGTGTTTTATTTCCTAATAATCACTGAAAGGTGATGGCCAGATATTACCAAGCTGCATTCAATTCAAGGTCGAGTTTGTAGGGCAAAGACCACTCCAGGCAACTTTTTATAAGCATTTTGTATGAATATAGCAGTTTCCAGCAGATATTAAAAGAGATTTAGGGACAAATATTGAAAAATATTGTAAATAGACACTGATGTTCTCTTCGATCTGCTAAGTCATGCTTGTCCCACTGCTATTTCTCTTTCCACTGATTTTATTTACAGTTTCATTGTGTAGATATTTGCAGGAAGGAGAGCCGAGCAAACAGCATTTTCATTCTAGGGTCATTCAGATATTTTCATATTTTGACCCAAATCAGATTGAAACCAGTTTTTACGGGAAGAAAACACATGAAGAATTTCAGCTGAGAAATGCAGATGTGTTTGCTGGATTTGCAGTCGTGTAACGGCCAGGGTTTGTTGTGGGACTCTGCAGAAGGGATGCCCTGGTGCATGATAACAAGGACATTTATTCCAAGGACCTGAAGCACCGAGGCTGTAGTTCAGATTAAGCAACCTCAAGCCAATCTATTTTATTTCAGTTCTCTCAGTGCAACAAGTTTACAAATTTAACTTTTTTTTTTTCCAAAAATTTGCCATTTTGCAGGACTTAATTAACAGTTAAACTTCTGTATTCCTGGGAAAATCCCTAATCAGGTCCAGAAGCAAGTGGATCCTAGCGCTGCACACTGACATACTCAAGGAAAATTAAGTTTGAAATGAACCCAAACCAGTTAAGCACACACTCACCCAAGCAATGAATAGTGCATGGCTTGCCTCAGCAACAGCAGCTACTCAGCAGAGTGAGAAGACGATGTTTCAGCCTGAGAACTCATCATTCACTGTCTAGGACATGGCAATTTGCACAATAAAACAATTGAAGAGATCTCACCAAACGAATTTGAGGAAATCATTTTATGCTTATATAAATTTTTTGAAAAAAAAAGGCTAAATCTGTCATGAAATATATATTGCTGCTAATCTTTCTATTGCCTTGGCTATAAAATAGTTTCACTTACAAGACACCGAGGATATTGTTAAACTCCCTTCCAGAACAGAAGTTGCTCTCCCTGAGCTATTATCATTTAGGAACGCCGACACAAATATTTAGCCATAAGGAAATGCTGCAAGCAAAATATGACTTGTGCACAAAATGCTTCAATTTAAAATAGAAACAGTCCTCTTTTGACAAGGTTAAATGCGACTCCTAACACTCTAAGGATGCCAGCAGATAAAACATAGAAATAAAAAGCATGGAGCCAAAAGACACATATGGAGTTAACAATGCTCTTTAAAACCCCAGCGGAGGGCTGAGATGCACATTTTTAAGATGGCTGAGCCTGAGCACTCACATCAATGCGAGTGTCCCATGGAACCGGGGCTGGCACTCTCGCAGGCCAGGGAGGGGGCCACAGTGCGGGCTTGTGGGATGGGGACCAGCAGCTCCTTTGCCTGCCCTGCCTCTGCCAGAGGCCCTCCCTTCTGCCGGGGCGGCTCCTGGGCAGACTGCGGGCAGCAGGATTTCTCCTCGGAGCCGGTGCGATGGGTGCTCCCCGGTCCGGCCAGCTACGTGAGCGACGGTTGCACTGAGCCTTGGTTGCGATGGTTGCACCTTGCGACATCGTGAGACGACACGGCTCACTCTGTACACCAAAACCTTGGCCAGTGCTCAAGGAAACAGTGCTCTGACCCCTGACTTACAAGTTATTTGCATCACAGCAGGGCATGGTTTAGCATTCCATTGTCTGGGGAACCTGAGGGCTAAACACAGTTATGAGAAACTGTTAACATCGTTTGATCTCAAAAGTCTCCTTTGTAATTACAGCTGAGTCGTCTCCTTTCCGCTCTGGGGGATGCTATCGTACCTGTAACTGCGAATCGCAAAGGAAGAAGATGGAGAGGCGCTACAAGGAGCTGGGAGTGGACCCAACTTTGTCCATGGTGCAGCAGCTGTGATATTCCTGACAGCCCACACTGTGGTAACTTCTCCTGCAAACCACACCGCTTTGCTGGCAACAACACTGGGGGAAATCAAAACACTGCACCCGATTCTGACCGGCTCCATACTTGCCACCCACACACCAATCCGCTTCCAGTGTTGCTGGAAACCACGTCCAGTTAGAGGAGAATTGGGCTGCTTATTCAAGAGCCCGCTCTCTGCAAGACAACGTGTACACCAGAACAGTGTCTGGACTGGTCCAGTTACTTGTACAGGGAGCAGGCATCTCCGTGCCACCTGGCAAGATGCGGCGCTGGGGCGCAGGCCGGTCCCTGTGCGCAGCAGTAAGGGGCTGCGGGCACCTGGAAGGCAGCCGGGCAGTGCAGGGCAGGGCGTGTGCAGGCAGAGACCAATCTCTCTGACCAGGACACCCAGTCACACCACCCAGACTGGAAACCTCCTTCTTCCACTTGAATCTATGTACATTATAGTGTCTTATACAATCTACTAAAGCTTAAGGTGTTTTACACAAACTATGTATGCAGGCGCATGAATGCATGTGCATAACACAGCTATTTTAACTTTCCTACAGAGAGAATTCTTTCCCAATGCTGAATAAGAAGAAGCTGCCAGCCTTGGGGCAGCTTTATTTCCTTACACTTGTGGTGGGTTGACCCTGGCTGGAGTCCAGGTGCC
>KL254669.1:134983-172711 GCA_000699545.1 Podiceps cristatus | reverse complement strand
AATAACGCTGCCTCAACTATTGTGTGTCAACAAGACTATCAAAACAAATATTCTTGTTATTGACTTACTAATGTGAATGTGGGGGTTTATAATCTTCTTTCTCTTAAAAAGGAGGGAACTTTTGGCCATCAAAATTGAGTTACTAACACTGTAACTGTGTAAGGTGCACTTAAACTTAATGCCAGCTAAGATATTAAATAACTGTGGAATAGAGTAAAATCATTCTGTTTCTTCTATCATTTTCTCTAGTGTATGGATCTACCTTCTCCCCCAAGGCATACAAAACTCCCATCTGACTTTATTATTTCTTAGACAACCTTTCATAAGTTAGGGAGCCTTCTAGATGAACTGGCAAGCTGGACAAGTCGTGAAATCAATGGCACAGGCAGTAGCGAAGGGTAGGTGTCATTGCGAAGCAGTGTCTTTGATGTGAAAGCCTTCTCTTATCCTCTTATCTAACCCTTGCCTTGCCACAGCCATGTCTCATATTGTTCTGTCACTTCAGTAAGTCAGGGTCTCTGCTATTACAGCTCTAGGTTATCCAGCAGATGTTGCTGTAAACTGGAAGAGCATGAACAATGGGAGTTTAGTTCATCCTTTTGATAATGCTAATACACTGCTTGGGAAATAGAATTGCTTAAAGATATGTCACTTATGAACATATCTAAATTTAGGAGCTGAGACTTTTGTACAAGTTCAGATAACTTTACAATTCTATAACTTTACAGGCAAATTTAGGTAACTTTAGCTAAACTTCAGCTCCTAACTTATCTAAGATGATAGTAATTCAGCTAATATAACTATAGGAGGCTTAGATCTTTATGAGTTAAAAGCAAATCATGAAATTACAGTCATAGCGTAATGAACACAAAGATATATGCCTGAGTCTGCAGGTAGTCTTCAATGAGTTATTATTCAATAACTCAATAGTTTGCTGATATGGTTGAGTCTCAACAGATTTTTTTTTTTCTTTAGTAAAAGCAAGGGAGGTTATGACTGCTGCTGTGTAGCTCAACAGGGTCCTCAGTATCTTTGAAGAAATGGTCCCTCCCAAAACCAGATAACAGTTGTCCATGTAATCTATCCAACACCAAAATTGTCTTGAGGACATACAATCCAAAGGTCACTTGTAGGACTGGTTGCTCTGTTATTAATCCCAGAAAGATGTCAGGCTGTAGTATGGCTGTAATATCCTTTAGGGCAGCATTGTTTGCTTTTTACATCCATTCAAACACTAATAAGATGAGGAAATGCATAATTAATAATAGTATGAGCGGGGGTGCCAAAGGCCATGACTTGCCTTCGTGAGGCATTGTGTTACATATCTGAACTGTTCTGCTAGTTCAAATACCTTACACAATGTTAACCTTATCTGCCAGCAAACCTCTGTTACTATTTGAACTAGGAGTGGGTAGGAGTAATTTCTGAGATGTGTGTGATTCCATAGTGTTGGGTTACACCTAGAAAAAAATGAAATTTCAGATACATATATGTGTAAAATGTATGTTAAAGCAGTACAGGCTTAAAATACCAGTTCTGCTTCTAGGTCAGTGGGAGGCTCTGGTTTACTGCTGCATTAGCTTTTACAAAATTGTTTGGCATTTATATCTTTTTATTTTACAAGTTTACTCTGAAAAAAGCTAGTGAAACAAAACATAAGTCTACCCTCCCCCGGAAAGTCACTTTTATGTTTCTCCTTTTTTAACATGGCAAAGTGGTTGTAAAATGTACTCTTGATTCTTAAATAAAACAGCATGTAAGTAGGATAGGTATGGGAAATGGGCCCCTTTCTCAAGGTTTTATAGACCGCACAGGACCTCAAGCAGGAACGCTGATGCTAAATGTAGATTTTATACTTTTTTTTAAGGATTTGCACAGGGTGCTTCGTATTACTAAGAGATAAAAGAGAAAGAAAGAGAGCAGATATTTCTAAGAAACTGTTAAGTCAAGGAGAACCATTTCTTAATAATCAAGATGACAAAATGAAGTTCAGTTGTAATACAATTCAGGAAGAAATGGGTGATTTCAGAACAGCTATTCAGATTCCTGTGAAACTTAACAGGGAACTGGATTGCCACTATAAGAATAGGATAGACCATATAATTCGACATCTGGGATCCAGGAAGACCCCCAGTCGAGGGTACTATTGAAATTCAAAACCAAAAAAGAAGCGTGTGAGGGGGGACCCTGAAATAGCTGCAATTGTAATGCCTGCCTTGTTTATGATTAAGGCTGATTAAAAATGCAAAAACTACATTTCATTGTAAAAAACAATGAACTGGAGGAGGGGAGAGAAAAGGCTTTAGGATTCAATTTTGTAATTTTTAAATCCTAGGATTAAATGTGGAAAGGAATAGAGCTGCAGCATTTTGGGGATTGGGCTTTTTGTTTAAGACTGCAATTGTGTGCCCTTTTTTCCAAGGTAAGCGAATGTTAAGTACACTGAGATGCTATTGCTCTGTGCTTCCATGCTAATAAGGCGTGCTTCCCACAGTGTGTGACAGAAAGGATGAATACCATGCAGTGCTAATGGTTAATTTGTAGTGGCATGTGTGTTCCTTGAATGTTTGTGAAGTTTCATGATTCACCATCACACAATTGAATCGCTCCTTTTTTTAAGATACAGTGATATGTAATGAGATGAAGCAATGCTGACAGGGTTTTTGAAAGATACATTGTCCTCCACAGCCTATTCACTTAATAATAATAATAATAATACCCCTTAAATTTGTTAATTTCTCACGATTTGGAGGATTGAGTGGGTCCTCATCAAATAATTTCGGCATTGACCATGGTTTAAAATGTTAATTACGGCGGAATCTGTCACAGATAGCGTCAAACCACAGTGATGCTAATCTATGTCATGGATTTGAAACTCCTTTGGGAAGCACATATTTAGACTTACTGCTGAGTGAACATGACTGCTAGGATTACAGAGGCCGTGGACAGTGAAGAAAAGCAGTAATGCTCCTTCTGACTAGAAAGTAAACAATAGGGTGATTGTCTGCTTACACTTTGGGGCTAAACAGCCCAACCGCTGAGAAGCTCTAGGTAAAAAACTGCTATCAGCAAGGAGTCTTGATGTTTTCTTGTGGAGCTAGATGTTGTCAAGGATTCAGCTGAGCCACCCCAGTGAGTGTACAGGAAGCAAAACAGGATATTCTTGTATAGGCCCTGTTTTGTGTAATTATGCAACACTTGAACTCTTGTGTATATTCCAAAATGGGTAACGCACCTCTAACATGAACAGGGAGCCATCAGCAGCAACTAGTGAGTGAAATATTCTTATGAAAAGTGCTCTTGATTGAAATCAGCGTGTTTACATTTTCATTTATCTTTGGTAAGGATTGCTCCACCTCAGCGCACCCTCAAAATTAAGAAATTATTTTCACCCGGTTTCATTTCCTGTGTTTGTTTCTTTTAACAAGCAATCTAAATAATTTCAGCTGTCTCTTAAAAAGGAAGAATAAGGGAAATGATCAGGGAAATGTCACTTCATCAAATATCCTCAGATATTTCTCAGAAATATGCTGGATTTGATGAAACACAGGCAAATTCCCTGAGAGGCAGCTGAGGATCTTGCTCCATTTTAGCAGAGGCTCCTCTTGTGTTGGTGGCTCCTACGTTTGTACTGGGGAGCCTGGATACCCTGAAAATCCTGGCATGTGCACCAGGATTTTTGGGTCCACTAGTTTCCTACATGTAATACCAGGAGCCAGGAAACATGGTAGCTCTGGCTGGGTGTGCATGTGTGCACACGTGTCTCTACAGAAGTATACTATCTGTGTAAGTAGTATGCTGGTTTTATTTAAATGATCTGTTTCACTTAGAGTCCCTTTTGTTCTGTTTCTGTAAATAAAAACCACATGTTATCTTTTGAATAATCTCTGGTTTTAATAGCCTGAATCCTGCCATGTCCGGTTCATACCACAGATAGTAATGAGAGGGTTGAATATTGGAAACTAAGGGGTTTTTTCAGCAATAGGGCTTTTTTTTGGTTGGTTGGTTGGGGTGGGTTGGTTGGTTGGTTTTGTGTCTGGCAATAACATTTCCCAAAGAAAAATTTTTGTCTAATGCAAAGTAATGGACATCCTTTTGTAGTCTGTGGATTAAAGCACAAGCACAGATTTTTTTTCCATCCTATTATAAGAACATTCAAAAAGAAATCTCTCCCGCCCAGAAACAGAAGAGAACAGAAATAGATCCTTTATTTAAATAATTGTAGTAATGTCATGAAAACGAGGAAAGTCTAACTAATCTGTATACACAAACCCAGATTCTACTGTGAGGGGAAGCTGAAGCAGTGGATGTCAACCAAGTTGCGAGAGTGTAAATGAAGACAGAATGCGGCAAAGGATTTGTAATTTTTTCTGTTCTTGGTCTTCAGTCTAGCTGATGCCCAAAAGCCTGACTTGATCTGTGCTCCGTACAGTGTCAGCCCATAGTGTGGAAACCAGAGGGAAAATCAGCTTTAGTTCTCATATCCTGCTTTTGTTAGAAGTTTGCACAGGGGGCTATAACCTACCCCTTTGCATCATTTTTATTAATTTATGAGAAGAATGGCACTGCATTTAATATTTGCATGTAATGAAATGAGTAATAGTAGAATGAGCAGAACAGGCACAAAACACAAATGTCTGTCTCCTCCATAGTTCCAGGAATATTTTAAGGGTGAGGTTTCATAAGACTATTAAGCAGTCTCACCTACTTCTCCTCGATGTTTTTTTTAAAAACAAAAATATCTGCAGAAGAAAAAACAAATGTTCTTTTTTAATTTAGAGAGTGAAATATTTTATCTGGGGTGTCAGACTAGTGCCACTTTCAGCACAAGGGAAGAAGACCACATGGCTGGGAACAAAGCAGGGGAGTGAGGCTGCTTCCCCAATCAACAGCGGCAAGCTGTCAAACTGGTTCAACTGTTGTGTGAAATCTCAACCTAAAGGAGGATTTAGGCAAGAATTTTTTTTTTTTTTTTTTTACTGTGCTTTCAGCTTAAAAAGTAACAATTTTGTTAAATTGAGAAAACAAAACAATTTTTAAAATACTGTTTGCAGATTCCCCGGTGAAGGTACACATAAGCAGTCTTTTTTGTGGCAATAGATAAAGTGAGGCCGTTATTTTTTTTTATTATTGAATTTTGATTTTCCCCTCATTATAATAGTCTTTTTGTGCAGTTTTTTTTCTCTTCCATATTCATCCTTTCTGTACTCTTCTTTCTAATTTTGTTTGGTTTTCCTCCTTTATTTCTATCCATGATTAAGATTCAGGCAGTTCCTTCCTTGCATATCCCCTGTGTTTTCACTGTAGTCATCAACTCTCAATACCTTAGTGCAAACCTTGTAGTATTTCAGAATTTTATATTTCTATATGTTCTTGTCCCTAGATTCATGTTATTTCATGACCCTTTCACTGAGTTTTGGCTTCTTGTTTATTTGATATTTTCTAAAGAAAAGTAAGCTCAAAAATGCTTAGGAGGTATGACCAAGAAAGACAAAAAAAAAAAAAAAAATAAATACAACAGGGTTTTTCTGCCAGAATTTTGTAGTCTTCTCATGATTCTTAGCAGACTGGCACGTAATTTTTGAGTGCTTTAGATGCCATCTTCTACACTTCAGCAGTGCATTTCTTTGAGGAGTTTTGGGCCTCAAACATGGATGAGAATAGTTGGAGGGGGTGTCACAGCCTCTTCCAAATTTACAGCAGGGGCATAATAGGAAGCCTTCTGACCAAAACTTTAATTTGTTTTCAATCAAGGACAGCAGCTTGATTAGGTTACGGTGAAGTCTGTGTGCTAATAACTTTTTAAAAGCTTAAAAAAAGCTTTCCCTCCCTCCTCTTCCCAAAGGTCTCTGGAAGAACTATCCTGGTTTGTATCCAACTCTTAAAGTCATCCTCACTTCTTGGGGTGCCTATTCACTACCCCCAGTGTCGCTCCTATGTCAGCAACCTCCTCTCAGCGTTACCACTGCAGGTTCCCACCAGTAGGTGTGGTGGACAAAGTACTTTCAAAAGGTTAATCAGCAGCATTCATTAATAACTAGGTAACAGCCTGCCTGCGGGCTACTGGCTATTGGCAAATCGCTCGCACGGTGCAAAGCTTGTAGTTTTTGTTCAACTGGTTGAGTGCCTTGTTGCCAGGCTTCCTGCTGGAGGAGGAGTTTGGCTTTGCTGCTGGGGCGGGTTGTGCAATGGCATTCACTGAACGGCTTTGCTGCTGGCACCTCGGGGACTTCCTCAGGCTTCGGGTCTCCATGCTGAACTCACTTGCAGGAATTGCATATTTTAAGCAAGAGCAAAATAGCCCTCCTAAGGATCCTGATTAGCTCTTGGGGTGCTTCCACTTGTGCTGGTGTCCAGCCTTCTAAACTGAAATACAGGAAAATTTGCTTGATTGTTGATAGTCTTTTGATACTTTCCAATGGCTTCTTTTCATGTGATTAGAAGTATGGATAAATCCTCCTACGACTCACTGAGAAAGACACATAGAAGAGATCAGCCTACAAAGGTACAAAAATATCTACAGAATGCACTTCAGCAGCACAGCAAGTCTCCCTCTTAAACATGTTACTGTCACGTACGTACAGGTGAATGAAGCAACACGAAGACGCAGTAAATAAGTGAGGGCTTTGCATCTGGCTAACCACTGGGTAGGCCGAATAAGGCGCTCAGCCTGCGTTAATGGCTGAGATTGTGTCCTATTACATTGCTGACTAATGTACTTTTCAGACAGAAGTTTGTACTGTAGACTTGGCCTCAGGTTTTACTGTTTTAATATCTCTGTCAAAAAGGTGCCAGTTCTTCATATATCATTGTATATTCATTGCATTATCTAGAGTAGACAAAACATTAATTTTCCAGGTGGATTCTATATTAAGATGAAAAACAAACAAACAAAAAACATCACAAACTTCCTGTCTTTGTTTGGAAGATAACAAACCTCCTCAACAATAATAAAGAACAGAACCCTTTTTTGAGGCCATATAATTACAAAAATAATATTTGAAGTAGCTCTTAGGAATTTTAGCCTTAGTGTATGAGACTCATATTTGTCAAACAGGCTTATGGCTTACTCCAAGTGATTTTAGCAGCTCTAGTGGGGCTAGTTATGGTGTGAATTATTACTCAGCGTGAGTAAGGAGATCAGAATTAAGCCTAGATACGGTCAGAGAAAAGAGGGTTTTGTCTGATTTGTCTATGATAGATCTGCCTTGCTGCTAACTCCCTGGTCTTTCATTTAGTTTCTTTTTAGAGACTTTTGTTAAGATTTCCAAGGAGTCCTGAGAGGACAATTGAGCTTTTATGGGATTTTTTTCAGAAGCAGGGAGAAACAATCAAGTTGCTGGTTTTCTGGTAGTGTAGATTTATTTTCTGTTCATCCTGCAAATATTTTTTATGAAATGTATTTAAAAAACAAAACTAAAAAAAAAAACAAACAAAAACAAAAACAAACGAACAAACAAACAAAAAAACCCCACAACCCACCAAAAACCAAACCACAAACCCAGAAGCAAACAAACAAAACTGCCAAATGACCAAATAATATAAATTGGGCTTTGAGGGAACAAGGGGGAGAGCTTTGAGGTTAATCTGCAGGTAAGGATTTCCCAAGTATAAAACAATATTATGATCAACCCTTACAGCAGGGAGGGTTATAGCTTCTGTTTTCTAAGAGAACGGATTTCCACCTGAGCTTGTCCCTGTTCAGAAAGGTCCAGCATCCCCTTTGCATGGGAAAGGAGCCTGGCCAACCCCTGCTGCCCCCAGCTGTGCCATGGGTGAGCCCCTGGGACCAGTGTAAGCCGGCCGGGGCCTTCCTAACGCACCCCACTCTCAGAGGAAGCCCCAGCTGGGCTACGGGAATAGCTTCATTTTGCTAGGAACTGTCTCTTACTCTCTTGCCCTTTCTAGTGCTCATATGAAACAGCTACAGCAAACCAGGGGATCTGTGTGTGTGCTGCAAGATGGCCAAAAGAATTTATGGCCTTTGGAGCCGATGGGACTAAGTTTGCACAGGATCATGCCCTTAGTTAGCGTCCTGCAGCAAAAAGGCCTAGAGTTTAGTAAGGAAACTCTCTCAGGGATTTATAGTATTGATGACTGTAACCAAGCCTGGCAGCCCTTGGATCTTACAGCTCTCTCTGGGCCTAATCAAAGGCCATTGACGTAAACTAAAACATTTGACTTCAGAGAACTGTGGATCAAACTCTGCGTCTACACTGACTGAGCTTGCCCTCCCCTCAGACACAACCTCACTTTAAATTCTTTTCTTCTGACAGGCCTGTAGCCTCATTCCTCTCTCTTAAGCTGGGAGGGCATTTCACGGCTCTCTAGGATGCCCAGAAGTGACTTTTCCCTTCTTACTGTGCAGTTTCACATTATACTTAATTCAGTGTAACTGCTGGCTGATACCAAAAGTCCCATCCCCTTTTTCCTGATGTCAGGTTTAGATATCGTGTGATCTTGGCAGGATAACTTGACAGAAAATTAACTAAATCCAACATGGTCTGCACCACTCCCTGCTCCCCCCCCCCAAAAAAAAAAAAAAAAAGGAGCCACTGTCCTTTCAGCAGTTTTCCACATTTGCCATGGATTAGTGTAATGTGACTCTGTGCCATGAGTCTCAAAACCCTGCCAGGGGCATTACATAAAACCAAAGTTAATTTGGATTAAGGTAGAGAACCCAGACAAAGAAAACATTAAGAAAAATTCAAATGAAAATGATATGAAAAGTATTGTTACCAGCCTACAAGACCTGGTCCAGAAGTATTAATTAGATACTGATCCAAAGATAATGGTTAAGATGGATATTACAAGTGTGAAAACTATACTTAATGTATGTTATTATACTTAACGATGATTCTCCTCTTTCTTTTTTTATTTTTCTCTCAACCCAGTTAGCTGTCACTCAGCCTTTAGCATCTTGTTGAAAGGAGCTTGTTCTTGATTTTCAGCCAAGTGTTCCTGGGCCACTGCAGATACAATGTCACAGCAAACAGGGGAATGTCTCTCCATTCTTTCCTCTTTTTCCTACAGACCTTGGCATTTCCTTTCAGGCCCAGTTGTTCAGTCTTTGTTAGCACGCCGTCTTTTACTGCATTCTTTTGCCTAGACATTGATGCATAAATAACTTCAGATTTACATGATTAGCTTAATATTTTCTTCAGATATAAACTCATTTCAATTTCTTTCTTCTAATTTAGATGGTATAAATGTCATCTACTCACATATTATTCCCATTTCAAAGTGTACCCTTGAACCTCACTTAAAGGCTTGAACTCTTTTACTTTGGGTATGCATGTTTTGAAAATAAAAACTCATAAAAGGACTACAGTATCTATTATTAACTTCCAACTTTTAGTACGTTCAACATGTCTGCCTACCCCTATTGGGAGTCTAAGCAAATGTTCTTGTTTTCCCTTGACACAGGGAAATGAGGAGTTCTCCCTATGTGTCCTCTCTTCTCCAAGGATTGAAAATTAAAGCTCTGTCTTTAGCTATAAGATGTGCAGTATATCTTTCTGAAAGATAAAGTTCATATCAGATTCAAGCTACCCAGCTGTTTCAGAGCTCTGCTTTTATGTCAGGTTTTTGGATTTCATGAGATTGGAAGCAGAACTTGCATATGAAAATTCATAGTAATTTTATCTTTTAGTGATACTCATTAGCAGAGGTATTGTTCTTTATTTTTCAATCTGATTTACTGTTTCATTTTTTTAAATTTGTGAATGTGTTCAAATTCTTATTGCAAAATCACTCAGAAAAAATAGGAGGTTACTTAGAACAAACGGAAGAACAATTAGCCTTTAAAGTTGGTCTGAAACAATTACCCCTACACAGCTCATGAGCACCCTTACTGAAATACATTTGAAGTTCTGCTTTCTTTCAATGAAATATGTAACATTTGCTAGATAGTTTTCTAGTGGTTGCTTTCTCTTCTCTGATGTAAATTAAATGTGAAATGTGGTAGCTAAGTTGTGTAGGTATTGTCACTCTGAGCAATGGAGCTGCTGATGCCTTCATGAAAAGATTTGCAGGTGATGAGACATAACTGCAGTTTCCAAAATCACCAAGAACCAAGGAGGTTTTTTATTTAGCATATCTTTTTCACTTTGTACCTTTTATGTCAACTGTGACCAGCTCAGGTCCTCCCACTTTTGTCAGGGAAGCTAGAGGTTTAGATTGTATGCTGTGCAACATAGCTTCTTATTCAAGTAAATGGAAAAATATACTGGAATGTTTTCTGGTTAATTGGTTGGAAGAAGCTGAGGTCCTTGACACTCAGATCCTTTGGAAAATTGCAGCTACATCTTTGTGCACTCATGGCTCCAAAATTGTCAAGTCAGCAGTAAATATGTAATATGAGGAGTGAGAAAAGGTACCCACTCTCATGACAACAGGACTTGCCATCGTTCTTCCTTGAGAATTAGTTATTCCTTTGTCTTATTTTATGAAGTAAATCTACTGCAAATAAGGATTTTTGAGCAATATACTGTTTAAAAAATATATTGGGGGATTTAGGAGATCAGAGAATCTCTAGCTGGAGTGTAAAGGTGAGGGAAATGTAAAAAATATATCCTTTATTGTCTTTATATTTCTGCTTCTGGAAATTCCTGTATCAATATAATAATCCCATTGCTTAGTCCTCCATCTGGAACCTCCACAAAGAAAGCAGTCCAGGGAAACACCAAGTCTGGAAGGGACAGAATGAGAAACACATGCTTTACAGAGGGTCTTCTGCATCTTCTCTCTCTTCCATTGTCATGCCTAGCGGCTCTGTTCTTCAAGGATGAAGTACAGGGATGTCTTTATGCAGAAGTGGAGGTCCCCAAAGACTGAATTTTGTCTGTACCATCAGAGAAGAAAATTGTGTAGGGCTGATGTCAGATGTAAGCACAATAGGCCCAGCAGCACTTTCGCCATTTAGCTCCAGACTGGGATTAGGACCTTTAACTCTGTTGACCTTGTGTTGTCTCAACCTCCCTGCCAAGTCCCTAGCCTTTCTCTCTCCCCTCTTTCCAGTGATGTCTTTTCTCAGAAGTTGGGGAGATGTAAATAAGTGAATAGATGCTGTTGCAGAGGAGAAACAAGAAAATGGGGCTGGGGAGAAGAGACGACCTGTGCTTTTCAGGAGGAAAACGTCTATGATGGGGTGGAAAGTGGAGGGAAGAACTGCATGTTTTGAGGGGTTTGAGAAAGACATCTTCTACTAGTAAGATGAAGATAGGGGAGATACCTCTCTATATATAGCCCCCAAAGCCCCTTGCATTTCCCTAGGACACCTTTAACCAGTTTAGCCCAATCGTGCCATGTGCGTGTAGTGATCTTTCCGAGATCACAGCACCTCAAAAATCCCAATGGTCCTGCGATGCCAACACCACACACTTGAATTTTTGGCTACATCACTGAGGAAAAACTTGAACTGGGGACTTCTCTGTCACATGCAGAGTAAGCCAAAACATACAATCTCATAAAATTCAAAACATCTCTATCAAACTATAGAGACATTTATGTTCTGTGGGCTATGGCCCTGGCCTGGGAAACTTGTGACCTATGTTCAGCTTTATGTTCTGCCAAATTCAGTGTGAAAACTCTGGTCAGAATAGAGCATACCCAGCAGACTACACTGAGCCTCAAAACAACCACTTTAATACTATTTTGGTTTTGCAAGTCTTTAAAAGGCTTTTTATGAGCTCAAAGCAGGGCATCAACAAGTTTCAAAACAACAGCATTGCTGCAAAAAGGGATTTTCTGTCTGCCCATCAGTTCTAATTACGTGTCTTCTCTCGAAACAGGTGCTTTCCTTCCCAGAAGCCCTGTTAGTGGCTAAAGACATGGAAACTGTTTCCTAAACAGCCACTTCTATTTCCGCTTGATTTTAAATATTCCCTGCTGAATAAATAAGGAAAAGAGTATCTTGCATGTTAAAAGTTTTCTATATCTCCTTCTTTACAGGGATATGGAAATAGTGTAACATTTGCTTTTCTCAGAAATAAAAACTTAAGCTAGAAGATTTGAAACTTGTCTTGATTTTTTTCTCATTTTCATAGGAAAGAATTCTTAGGACTCATTCTGTGAGTATAAATTTCACTGCTAAGTGCAGCTGAGAGCACATTATGAGGTTACCCAGGGTATTTTCCTCTCCTTACCTGATTCCACTGGGCCTTTTGAATCCACATATTGCATTCATGGCTTCTAAAAATCCTTCCTTTGAATGTTTGCTTTGGGTTTCCTTTTTCTTTTAATATACTAAAGTTGGTTTTTTTTCAATTACTGTTATGTCAGTGTGTACAATCACTGAACGAAAAGCCCTATCAATTTCTCCTTTCTATTTGCAATTCAATTCCGAGATTGTTGTTCCCAAAGCTACTCTGAACTTTTTCCCTTAAGAAACAAAATTTTCTCTTCAGCTATGGAAGAGTTCTGCTCTCCTACCCAAAAATGAAACAATCCCAGGAGAAATAGTGCCTTGTATTCAGAACACTGCATTTTATCATCTTGAGAGACAAGCATCCAGTCTCTCTTCCAGCTTCTATTCTAAAAAGATGAGCTTTAGGACTTAGTCACGGGGATGGATTTCCTATTGTCCTGAACTCTACATAGTCCTTCACATGAGTGCAAGATGGGTATAAAATGCTACCATATCAGAATGGTTCTACCGTATTGGTCTGAATATAAGGTGAGGTTATAAAAGACTGATGGGAGTGGGGAGGGGAATCCTACTTGTTATATATCTGAATCGAACATGTGGCCTGTAATCATCTCTTCTAGTCTATACTTCCTCCACCACATCACCCCCACCCCCCCCAAACAGCCCTGAAATTTAGGCGGTAGGAGGTAGGAAGATAAAACTGAGTCTTGCACTCAGAGGGACACCAGGTCTAATGCTTCTTTGCTGGTGATCAACATGGCAGGCAAGCGACCAGCAAGGCAGGTAGGCTCTGGGCTTCCCGTGGGGCAGACTTGGTACGGGGAGGGTGCCAATGGAGCAGTGCCTAATGTTTACTTTCTCTAATAGAAATTGCTTCTCCCTCACTTCCCCTTATTTCCAACTAATGCAAAGGGTGAAGGCAGTACAAGGGAAGGTGTATCTTTTAAAGGGAAAGATGGTCCCCAGTTTCTAGGAGAATGAGCACAATACAGTCGTTGTGTTCTATTTCTTAAAGACTCGTTCTACACATGGTTTTTAAAAATGAAATGGTGCATCTACAACAAAATAATGTGAGCATAATCTTTAGCAAATTCTAAAGCTGTTATGTTTAAGCTGCAGGCATGTACATCTCAATCACACTACCTTTCAGTGAAGTGGACTAAGCTTTCTGCCACTGTATGAACAGATGAAGAATACTATGCTTTTCCTTTGTTATTAAATCTTGCCTAAAACTGTAAAATAATACATTGAAATAACTTATATGTATTCTTGAATCATTAAAAAAAAAAACAAAAAACAACACAACAGAAACGTGAGAAAAACTGTTCCCTATGGGTCTGTAAATTTAACGCTGACATGACTTTTTTTATATGGCCCATTCAAGATAAAGATATATAAAAGAAGAAGGCTTCTCTTTTGTGTTGCAGATATATGAAAAACATAATTTAAAAATAACTAAAACCTTTAATCCTTAAGGAAATTTCTTTCTAGCATGATATTGTTTTAAGCATTTAGACTTTTAATTAAACTATTACAGACCAAAGCATTAAGGAAAGCTGTTGAACTCCAACCTTTCCTGTCTCCCCACACTTAGAAAATGGACCATTTCTAAGTAAGTGACCATTGCCAACCTGAGCCAGAGGGCAGCATTCACCACCTTACGGTGCACTGCAACTCCTGATGAATCTCAGCTACTTTTTATCTCCTCTTTCTCTGTATGATACCAATAAATGTATTAAAGAATGGATTGCCTCATACAGCCTCTTGCAGAATTGTTAAGTGAATAAATGACATTGCCATTAACATTCACTTATAAATACATTTGAATTTTAAACTGAACATATGCTACTTCTCTGCTTGAAAACTAGAAGCCTTTGCTTTGAAAAACCATGCCACAGACCCAGGCATGCTATAATAACAATACTTGGCATCAAGGATGTCAAAGCTCTTTAAAGAAGATAGTATCACTATCTCATTTTGATCCATTAGATACAGATATTAAATAAGTTTCTTATTTGAGGCTTCACAGTGATCAAAACTGATATAAGAATAGAGATCCTGTGTCCTAGCTGTGAGCTTGATTTAGTTTCTCTTTTACTACTCTGGGTTTCAATTCCAAAATAAGCTTTTATTCACGTTTGTTTTTTTGCTGCAAAGCTGTTATTCTCTTTTTCACTCCTTTGATAATATTAAAGATCTTCTGTCTCGGCTAAGAATCAAATTCTTGTAGCCAATTTAGGCTGGAGAATTCCTTGAGTACTCAGTTATTAATTACTCCAGTTTCATACTCCCCTCCCCCATAACCCTTATGTAATCATTTCTTCTAATAAAATATTTTTGATCAGATCAGAAATGTATGAAAGAATGGAAACATTTCTGGGCTCCCAGACACATGCAAATAACTTTATTATTTATTAATTCTTATTCTTCAAGACAGAACCACAGATAAGATAAATATGTTAAAAAAATAATAGATATGAGTAATGAAACACTTGTGTGCTTCATTTGGCAAAGAACAAGTCTGAGGCTGTTGTCAAATACCAGGAGTGGGTAGAGGAGAAAGTGAGAGAGAGAGGTGGATGGAAAGATTATGTAGGGAAGGGGATACTGTGCTCTCAGTTAAGCCCGTGGAACAATGAGCTTAGCCACAAAGCCAAATCCTGCAGTAACTTCGCTGAATCCGGTGGAAATTTGCTTGCTTTCATTAGCTGGGAATCTAGCATTCTCTATGCTGATTTCAAAAGAACATCTCCAGATTCGAATAAGGACAGCTGAAAGTAAGGCTGGACCAGAATTTCACAGACGATGATGAAGATAAAGGTTCCACTGTGTTTTGTTTCACAGCAAGTGATGAGGGTGTTTTAAATTTGCACTGGCTAAGATCACATTTGCAGCTGACTATTGGCCACCACTTTGAAATTTTAGAGAAACCAAACATATTTCAGGAGATTTATTTCAACCACAGATAGAAAACAATGGGGTCCCACGGCAAGCTGAGAGCCTGCTCCTTTTAAAGGAGCACATGCCACTTCAAGAAAAAAGGCATGAAAGGAAGCAATGGTGTGCAAATCAAAATATCCCCTTTGTCTTTCTCAGTGGATCCATGCTTGGGGAAGAATAGACTGTACGGGAAGAATTCAGACCTGTCTTTATTCAGTCTCCAAAGGCAAATACTTTCCCTCTGGAGGAGAAAGAAATACAGTTTTAATGGTGGTGGCAACTTTCACTGAATGACCTTAATTTTCATGATCAATACAGGCGGGTGGCAACAATGCTTTCTCCAGATAACTAATCGTTGAAGATTAAAAATTGATTGGTTTGGGTGGTTTCAGGGAATTGTGTTGGGGTTTTTTAACCCCCTTCCACTGCTACATGGGATTCAGCAGTTTTTTGCCTGCTCTCAGTCATCAAACTGAGCTCCTGGATTCGTTCAACCACCTTTCCCTTCCTTCTTCCCTCCTTCCCTGTCAGCAACACCATTCTGGCACTCCTCAAGGTTCACTAACCTAAACAGCCACTCACATCCTTCCCTTTGCTAGATAAATATAAATTCATTTCTGGCCAGGGATGTGGTTGAATTTATCATGTTTTGCTTTTTTAATGCTTGTAATGTTTGTATTTTAAATCCACTAATATTTTGTGGTTTTTTTGGTTTTGTGCTTCCTGCAGGTAACAGCACTCCAGGGACATCACTTCACCTGAAGCTGGGCACAATGAGGCCTAATCTTGGGTAAGAGACCCATAAGGGATTGGAGGTCCTACTGTGGCAGACTTAATTTGACTGCTTCTTCATTGCTGTTTCCTTTTATCCTTTCCTTAAAGCATTTCTGATCAGGTTGAGATGAAGGTAGAACCCTCTAAATTTCACATGTGCGTTTATCCCTTAGCTGAATTAGCTCTGTCTTGGGCAATTTTCGCCACTGTTATTCAGCGCAATGCTGCCTGTCAACCCTCTGAGCCTGCAAGCTAGCTCAGGACCCAGGCGCAGATCCCAACATTGCAGCATGACATGCTGCCACTTAAGCACTTAATTATACCTAAGGAGACAACAATCCGCATTGTACCCTTTACAAAAGAGCCACAAGGAAAAATGAAGTCCCATTGCCTTGCCAGCCAAAGGGATCTCTGCCAGCACCAGGTGGTGGGAAGCATGAGGCAAGTGAGAGGGGTGACTCCTGGCACTGCTTGTGCAGCCAGGGTGACAATTTTAAAAAAATGCTACTTTTGAGAGAGAGGCCAGTAGCATTTGGTGTTTGGTGTCAAGGGGCTGAAAAGGGTGCCACGTGAGGCTGAAAAGCCTTGCAGGGGTTCCTAATGAACCATTTTCTGTGCTCCCCCTCCTACTTGGATGATTGTACTTAGCTGGCTACTGTGCTCTCGTGTCAGGGTTTTGCCAAGTGGTTATCTTCCTGCTTGCATCTGTTTATTCTGTATTCACCTCTCTGTCTGGAAGGGTGCAACCGAATATCAATGAAGCTATTGGGATTTTTCTGTCTGATTGAGCTAATCTCTCCTGGAGTTCTACCAGTGGTCTAATTTAATTACCTCATTTCAAAGGCAGTTTTAGTGGGAAATGCAGAGGAATATGAACATAAAATTCATCCATATACATAAACATACACTGTGCTTGTTTTACGTCTTCTGCAATATCCGTACCCGACTTTCCTAGTAATAATGGACAATCTCTAAGTCACTGGGCAGGGACAACTGAGCAGCAAGTGAGTTTAGTGGCAAGTGTAGGCCTTCTGTAGACTTTCTGAAGTTTAATAGCTTCATGTAAGCTACAGTAAGAAAGACTCCCCTGTCTTTGAATACTAATAACATCATGCTGTAACTTCATCTTAAAGATTTTTGTGTTCTAATAGAAGAAAACCTGTCTTTATATAAAGTTTATTTGGAGAATCAAAGTTTGTTACATAAATTCATTTTCTGCTAGGTAGGTAAAAGGTGTAGCTGAAAATGAATTGCTAGAATGTTTAGAGTGGCTGAAAATAATTTCTGTATAGCCACTGCCTAGTTTAAAATGTTGAGGCATTGTGATTTGCACTGCCACATTTCTGGTTCAAATTTATAGGAAAATAATAGCAGCACATTTGATGGCATATCTGTAGTGGGACTCTGAAGTCATGCTGCGAGGTATTTAAGGCAGTAATAGCCAAGTGTCATTTTAAAATAGAAAGGTAAGTATCAGTGAGGTTATTCCTTTCCAGGATTTTGTTGTAGGTTATGTGAAAAAAATCTCTTTTTTTTTAACTGTGGGACAAAAAATTATTTGAAACAAGTATCTGTCTTCAGAAAAATGTGTCTATTATGTGTTTGAGAGTTTTACTTTGTGCTGCATGATAGCTAGATATGCAAATGGAGTATGTGGTTATAAATTCTTGTGGTCATTGAAGAGATTTTACCTAATTCTTTTCTTTTAAAAGAGAAAAATATGACAAAGAAAAAGATTTTAAACAGCCGACTGGGATCTAAAGGACAGATAATGTAGGCTCCAACTGCATTTATTATAGTTCACTTCTGTAAATGAAATACGTTCTCTGTTTAGAAAAAGAATGAGAATATGAAAGATGTTGTGTCAGTGATTCTTCAGACTTTCATTCTATTGATCAGAGTGGAAGAAAAAGTCTTTCTATACACCTAGCTCCTTTTTTCAAGTCTCGGTACTTAGTCTGCACCATGGAGAGACTGTGTACAATTATGCCTTGCTAGTAAAACAAGATAAAATAATATAATCCCATTGCATTGTCACAGAGATAAAGCATATGATAACTTATTGTTTTAGTTGATCAGCAGGGTGGCCTAGTACAATGAATTCCCATCTTCTGGCTTTAGTTTATCTTCTGGTTCCTGAGAGGCACAACAAAGAAAAATAATAATAAGAGCAGTAGTCTTTTTGCTTTCACCTTATGTGAATATTGCAATAGTTGAATATCATGACATAAAGGACAATGATTGTGTGTACTACCTGAACATCAATGGCATCACAGACTGTAGTGTCAGACTATATTGAAATGTTGTACTCATGCAATAATAATTGTACAGGATAATAAAAACATGTTCAATATGCAGTCACCTCTAGTCTGGTTATAACTGGCACCATATTTAAAAGTCTCCCTTCCTAAATCAGGCCTACTCTAAGTACTAAACATAAAAAACATAGATTTCTTCCCTAAACAACTCACTTTTACTGTTTTACTTCTTGGAATGTGCCATTCTGGACTATACCTGTCAGTTATTGAAAACATTTCCACAAAAGGGACAACAGTTCTGGATCTTATCTACAAAACTTTATCTATCCAAGGAGAGCAGTCAAATCATCAAAATATTATTTTCTCAGAAATAAATAATAGGCAGCTTCTGCACTTCATATATTTGATTTAAGAGTGGTTGTCTCCTCTCTTGAGCAATCAGAAAGCAAACACAGAGCATCTCCTGCATCTTATCTTGCTCTGCATGGAAACACTTCCCTGCTACCAGCCAGGGGTTTAGCTCAGGCCATAGTGGTTAATTTTTGAAGAAACCCCTTGTTAAAGTATGCTCAGCACGTAACTGATAATAGGGAATTAAGAGAGATGATACAGTCTGTTCTTCCTACACTCTTTTTCCCTGAGGTGCTGTGAAAGAAATGTGAATTTCACAGGTACGATATGTATTCACCCACCTCTTTCTTGCACCCCAGAGGCAGAGTACTGCACAAATCGCTGTGCAAAACCCTCGGAGCCACAGTCAGGAAGCCGTGAATACCTGTGCTGCAGTCTCAGACTAGGGCTCTGCATCTTTATTAGCAATTCAAATTAAACACCCTACATTTTGTGGTGGATATCACAAGATGGGATCATTCAGAGAACTTGCATTGCACGTCGTAGTGCTGTCCTTCAAAGTGTTCACAGCACCGGCTTCTTCCCCTCCTCCCATCCTTCAGTAAGCAGCAGAGCAGGGCTGCCTCTAGGAAGGGCTTTAAAGATCAGCCTGACTGCAGTTCTTTAAGGGGGAATCTTGTGCCCTTCTGAGGCCACTGAGAAGCAGCAAAAGCTATATTCCTGAGCCTATAATAGATGCAAATTGTGCAGATGAAGGAGAGGAAGCTCTAACAGCCGTTGAATGCAATCTGTGAACACTACTGTTTCATTTATAGTGATGCTACCTAGGCATTTGCACTTAAAAGGAACAATAAAGAGGTGTCAGAACAATCGCAAGGCTGCAGAATTTCAACTGCGGCAAAGACGTTTTGAGCCATGTGAAATGTTGCCTGCAAAAGATCTGCTTTTTCCGTTATTTTTTGTTTTTACTGAAGGCTGTTCTAGTTCTCCTTGTTTTATGACACCGAATGGTTCATTTGCCTTCAAAGACTCAAGATGCAAAGAGGGAAGGAAACAAATTAAGTCAAAACTGCAATGACTGGTGAAAACTGCACAAAGTATGTCACGGCTCTTCTTTATTTCTCTATTTAGTTTTGAAGTAACTCTGCTATACAACTAGATGGTTGATGCGCTAACGTGCCAGCCAGCCTCTAATAGATAGCAGTAGAGTTGCTGTAATGTTTCGGCATTATTCTTGCTTACAGGACAAAGGGCAAATCCTCAAATGATGCAACCTTTGTAGGTATGCATGTACCATGTTGAGCATCTGAACTGCTGCTGCCTTTTAGTCTCTTGATTTGGAGGGGGGACTTGGCATAGGTGAGAAATTGCACACTGAAAAATTAAAAAAAAACCCAACTAGTGCCTGTCAACCAACAGACAGTTCCTGATTAACAAAGAATAACGGGCTTGCATTTAGTGTCCTGTTAAAAGCACAATAAGCTGTGATTGTGAGCATGATTATCTGTGAGTGTTGCTACTTACCAGCTGCGAATGTGAAAGCTATGTGTGCCTAGGAAAAAGAAGGAAACAGAAGCATTTGTTGTTATACCACAATAGGCGTGTTCAAAGTCCCCTAATCCTACTGAATAAGAGCAAATAGCCCTTGAAAGTTAATATGGAGTCTAAAATGGAATATATTCAGTTTGTACCAAAGAAAAAAAAATATACTAAAAAAAAAAAAATGTTGGAGTAAAGCTATATGAATGTTAGGGTAAGACTGGCTTTGTAGCTACAGCAGAATAAAACGCATTATAGGACCCGTTGTCATTCTGGATCTTCTAGACTTCCTATGGTATACTATTATCTGATTTTTATTAATATCATTTATTTGAATTCCATTAGTGTTCAGAGACTCTGGCTGAGACTCAGTCATAGTAAGGTAGCTGTACCCCGAAGATCTCTCAGTTTAAATAGACAAGATAGGCAATTAGCAGGTAAATGTCCAACAACTGAAGAAAATTCAAATTGCCTAAGACCTTGTCATATCCTAGTGTTTGTTTGGTTCTTTACATCCCCCAGTAAAATGAGTGATCTGCAAAATAAGAGTGTGCTGTTCTTGTCTTTCAGAAAAGTTACAGCATAACTAATGATAGTAAAATGCTCTAAGAGCCTTCTAATTGATATATTAGAAATTCAAAGAGATGATGTTTTTCATATAATATGGATTTGAACTATGTCTTTTGAATCAGTAGCTTTTAGTGAGGAATGTATTTCCCAGGGAAAAGCTGGGGTCGGGGTAGGGGAGCAGCAAGAGTGTTTGTTTTAATAGTTCTGTCTGTATGTGTGTCTGTACGTGTGAGTGAACAAGAGATCAGCAGGGACAAACGTACCATAAATGCTGTAAAGACTCATACAATTGTGTCAAGCCGTAAACCCAAATGAACTTGCAAAGTCATGCACTAGTTCAATTTTGGAAAGGAAAACCTGGCTTTGAAGCCAACTAAATCAATCCCTAGTTCAAATTAAATTTGGAGTATCCTGTGAAGCCCCAATACACAACTCCAATAACAATCAGCACTTAAGGTGAAGGCAAATAATGTTTCATTTAAAAGAAATTGAATGAGGATTACTGACAGAGAAAGTTTTTGATGCTGTTTTGTCATTAAAGTCAAATTAGAGCATCATTGTCTTAATCCCATATGTCTCAATCATCTCTCACTCCTTCTGTCTCTCTTTAATGCACAAAAAGCCCTGTGCATGGTTGGTCTTGTGTCTTCATCTCATTAAAACCTTGCCATGCAAATGTATCTTAAGTGTTGCCTGAAGACTTCTGTCTCATGCAAAATTTAGCTTAAACTCTACTGGCATCAAATAATTTGTTATGCACAAACCTTCTGTTTGGTTTGCTGACATTCCTTCTTAGCTGGCTCTCATGGTGATTCATTATCTAGTGATATAGATTTCCAAGTATCATCTTTGTATTGATTTTTATATCTTTAATAACCACTCCACAGAAGATGGCTCCACTTGGTGTCATTGATCGCATCAAAAATTCAAGGCTTACAGAAATACTAGAGGGCTAATTGGTAGCAGAACATTTCAGACTTAATCTTAATGCAGTCTTAATCTTCTTCACTAACCTTACTTGAAGATTTCCTTATTGAGGCTAAAGGGAAACTAGTGAATAACTGGAAATTACCTGGTGAGAGCAGGTAAGACCATGAGGACTGTAAATGTGGAAAAAGGAGATAACAAAGATTAGATCTGAAAAACAACTTTCTTTTGTCTCTTCCCCTCCACCTAAGAATCCTCCTTAAAGTAGAGGCAGTACATAATTCTCCTATTAGCTGTGTGGAAAAATGCTTGTTCACTGCATCACATACTGTGCAGTGGGACAAATGGGACTGCATTTCTGACTTAATTTAAAGAAAACCATTAGGTCTGACAAGTTCAAAAACGTGTGCTGTAGATCACTTTTCAGAAAGAAGTGATCAAAGGTAGATAGTTTTCATCTTTAATTTCTTATATAAAAATTAAGGGCTTTATTTGTAAGCTTGAGGCCTCAGACCATCAAGTCTTGGCTAGGTTTGAATTTTAAATATTTGAAAATGTGGGCCAGAACAGCAATCTGGGAGTCTTTCAGTCTGTTTAATTTGTTCTAATGTTTTGTTTAAAGCTTCTATCTGTTGTTAGGTTTTTCAGCAGCGTGATCTGTCAATGACAAGGAAGTGATATGTGTGCCCATATTTTTTCATGACTGCATTTGTGACACTTTTTCACTAAGTTATTTTCCAGGATTTTGCACTGCTGAGTTATATCCTAAAACTTCAAAACAACTGAAAATAAACCACACTGAGATACAAGGGATGGGGTTTTTTTAGAAAATACAGTGATAGACGAAGAACGTGTAGAGACAGCAACATGTTAAAACCAGTAAAGATAATTTCTCAAAAAAAGCTGCCCTTGTAAATTGTTAAAAAGCTGTTAAAGAAAAGTGTCTCCCAACAGCCACATGGTCTGTGGATTAAACATAGCAAGGCAGATTGTCCAGCTAGTACTAAGAGTATCAATCAGGGCTACTCAATCAGTTCTTGCCAGAAAAAGGCACTGAGACAGCACCAAGTCTGCTAGTTCAGTCAGGTACTGCGTGCCATCTGTGCAATGGGAGCTGCCTGGTATGCTTCCTGAAAGATTAGAAGAGCAGTTAGGAACATGGGATCTCCCATAGGAACGTGAGAGACATCGTATGTCTGGGAACCTGGTGAGAATAAGAATAAAATGTATTCATAGACTAGATTGGAATAACCTTGGTCACTTTTTTGGACAAATTTCTGGGGAGATCTCTGTCCATACAAAGCCTCTGTGATAAGCAGACCTCTTTTGGCACTAGACCCTATCATGTCCGTCAGCTTAGCACTAGTTTCTTTATGAGCAACTTAAATTTGGAACTGGCTGTAAGAAACTCACATTATTCTCGCAAAGTCCAATCGAAAACACATTACACGGTTAATGCATCCATACACCCCTCATGCCTTTATTATGTTTCTGTTGTCACTCTCAGACTGATAGGAAATTGTCCACATCAACCAAATCATCTCAAGCAGGAATCTGGTGGCTCTTTTAGTTTCAGATTTTTACTGTGTTCATCACTGTAACCTGACTGAGGAATGTATTCATCAGTCAGGGAAATGCTGTCACCTTATTTCCAGGGAGAGGGTGAGAAAATACAAGGTCAGTCTATGCACTGCTTGTTCACAGTGGCAAACAGTGACTCCCAGAATTTTTGTCCAGCCTTGCAGAACAATTCCTATGAATAACCATATACATTACAATAATATTTCTTAGCCATCAGCATGGTTTAAGTGTATAAGGTTTGGCCCAGGGTAGACGAGTAGGCTATTTGATGAGGGACAGTGATACAGACGGAATGTGGTCTAAATCTACTGACTTCCAGCCTTGTATTTCTCTTTTCTCTTAGTTTAGAATTGGCTTCCATTTAAAAAAAAAAAAAAAAAAAAAAAAAGGCAAGCATTCAGTGACATATAATATGGACATGATATGCAAGAAGTGCACACTATCTACTGATAAATAGAATTGGAGGATGCAACATATTGACAAAAATTAGATGGCTGAATATTTGTACATGAATTCAAATATAAACACAGGGGAAAGCTTTCCTCTTTGTCCCCCACAGCAACATAATACAAAAGGCTTCTAAAAAGGTACCAGAGCAAACATGATCCAGATGTTTATCGAATCTCTGCCTTTCTATCCTCTTAAGACTTTTTCTGTCATTATTTTTTTTTTTTTCTAGCTATATTATTAATTTTTCAAGGATAAAGAGAAAGCGAGAAAAAGCTACGGGTGTTTCCAGCAAAAAGCTAACACCGAACAGTAAAAGCTTAAGAGATCACTTGTTTGCTTTCATTTCTACATAAAATGTTTTCATTCCATTCATTGTCTTGTTTTCAGAAAACTTTAGGCTTTGGAAGAAAAGACCTGTGCTCTCATGCCTAAGTTACATGCTATAAGAAAAAGGAAGAATTTCAAAATCTAACTTATAGCTTTTAGTAAGAATCATTCTTCAAATATATCCCTCACTTTGTCCACCTGCCAGTGTTCATAGTTCACGACATGTGGCTGTGAGGCCCGGTTGTGCTGCAGGACATAAGAGTAATTCCGATTGATTTCAATGGGTATTACATGCATCCTGCAGCGGGAGAGTAGGGCCCTCAGGTTTCACTGAATAACTAATAGTCATGTAAAATCCACTGGTCCTATTCTTTCACTGCAGGATATGTTGAAGTCAATGGGAGTTACATGTTAGATGCTGTGATGGGAAAAACTTACCCTTATAAGATAAAGCTGTCCACTCATTGTTGCATTTTGATGAATTTTTTTACAAAGATCCCAGTAATCTCATTTTTTCTATAGAAAATGTATTAGCTTCTGACCTTCTTTATTCCACTTTATAATTAAAAATGAAGCTACCCCCTAAGAAAACACATACAAAGCAAAAAGGCCCACGGAAGAAATGGGAGAAAACTGAATTTATGAAACCACCATGATTTTAGCATAGATGCTAACCAACTCTGTGCGAGACTGAAATGTGGTTATTCTCTGGAAATGGCCTCTGCTCATGCCAGGTATCCCAACACAAATAACCAGAGTTGTTGCTACTGATCTAAATAAGGAACTAGAAGCCGACAAATTGATACTAAACCTGTATTCTGTTTCTCAAACTTTTTCATGTGCCTTGGATATTGAGGCTGAGTTCTCATCAAGTCAATGTTTGCACCCAAAGCAGAATTCAAATATCTCCTTCATTAGTATCTTATAATGTTAGATGAAGGAAAGGGTTTCTTCCCCTCCCCCTGCCCTCTCCTACTCCTCCACCCCCAAGTGCTCTCCTTGGTAGTTTGAAAGCAGCAAAGAACTTAAGAAATCTGGGCAGTCTATCAGTTTGCTATGGTTCATTTTAGCTAATCCAGACATCCAGCACAGCAGGGGGAAAACTGCTGTATCTAGTGAAACAAGAGCATGAATAATTAAAACTCTGTTATTAATGAACTTTCAGTCGTTATGTAAATGAAACTGATTTCAAGTCTAATTTGTCAGCCTGAATTCTTTTTCTGTTCTCCTTTTGTCTAGGACAAGAACTCATCATAATGGACTTGATAATAAAACACTGGCAGACATGCTGTGTGCAGTGCCCATCTGAGTTAGGGCTTTTAGCATGGTTAATTGATACAGTTACTGCAGGATAAGTCTATAAGGCATTTTGTATGGCTTTACGTTTTACAAGCTTGCCCTTTTTTTTTTTTTTCCTTTTTTTTTTTCCTTTTTTTTTTTTCTTTTTCTTTTGACAGTGCTAGCTATTCTTTGCACATTCCTCATTACCGTTTACCTTTACATGAGGGGTGACTTGTAATTACTGGCTGGTAAATACTTTCCTTCGTATTTCGTGTGTTGTTCAAAGACAGCAGAGTTCAGAAAGGTCTGTGGGAAGGGAAGTCTGTAGTTATCAAACAATGACTAACAGTCACCAGGAGAATAAGCTTGTCAAAGCACAAAGCTACCAGGCACTGGGTCCTTACCCCATTGTCTTCGATCAGGTGTCAGTCATCATCCTACCCACTACATTTACTTTGATATGAAATAACCAGTATTGAAGTTATGTAGAAAAGATAGGCACTCCATCTGGAAGGGTGAGACTAGGATCTAAAGAAAACCCTGATTTTTAACTTTTTTACTTCCACCAAAACCAGGCAGGATTCTTTGAAATAGTCTATACTCTGTATAGATCCAGCCAGTGGAATTTGTTGTGAAATTGATGGGACTGAAGGGTTGCCTCCAAAATTTATTTTTCTTATAATGACTTTTTTGTTTTAAAGTGATTTTAAAGTGTCCTTTAATTTTTACCAGTTAAGTCTTTTTTTTATTTTTTATATGTCAATATATTCAGTATATTTTGGCCTATTAGTTCAGATTTATATTGTTGTCAGGATCAATGTTTAACAGGAAAAAATGCCAGTGAAGGCCCAGGAAGTGATGAGAGGAGCATGAGCATACTTTGTGCTAAGAAAAGAAGAGGTAAACAAAGGAATCATCAAAATAGGATATTAAGATAATTAAAGGAAAAAAAAAAAAGCCATGGAAGAAAGTGCCTGCAGTCCCCTGGCACCAGCCTAGGTCTGATATCAAGGAGGGGACAGGAAACTGGCCATTTTACTGACTGTTTATTTTATCCTGTGTCAGAAACAACACATCTTTTGCTCTTTGCGGCTTTTTGCTTTTTTTTTTTTTTTTTGATATATAAAGTGTGCTCTTTTTATACTATTTTTTTTTGTTATTAATCAGCTTCCTTTCTTTAAAAGGGACAAAAAGTAGGGAAGGAACACTGGTACTACTTACAGGAAATTGAATAAGGGTGAAAAATTCTCTGTATAGAAGTGAGAAAACTTACATCTTCAAGGTTTCTTTTCTGGTTTTTCTTTTTTCCTCCACCTTAGGCTTTCTCTCTGTGCGATCTTTGTGCAGGGGGCTAACTAAACGCATACAGGGTAATGTTTAGAATTACCTTCTGAGGCATTTTTAGAGTAGACTGGCCTATTGGCCCTTCTTTAGCCTGGTGGGCCAAGTCAGAGGTCTCAACATTGTTATGGATGTGGGAGGCCTGAGGCAAAATGTGGAGGCCTGGGAGATTTAGGGCAAGAGGAGGACAAAAAGTAGGTGGTGAGTATAGAGAGAGGTAGCATTTCCTTCAAATGGTAATGCTAGGACAAGAGCAGTAGCAGAAACCTGGGGAATGATGAATCTATGGGTAAGGGGAATAGGGAAGCAGAGCTGAGGCTTATAGGAAAGTGGCATTGAGCAGGGACAGAAGGCATGGGAAGCCAGTGAGGCAGAAAGACTACAGAAGGAATTTCTTTTACATTGGTCAGAGATTGATGGCAGATTTTACAGGAATGGGGTCCTGAGTGATTTCCCTTACTCAGCTTCCTTAAAGATAATCTTGAAAGTGAAGATTTTTTTGCAAATGTTGTATGTTAGATATTAGCAGGATTCTAAAGAAACTGTTGTTAACTGGAATTATTTTAAAATAAAGCTTTGGCCCTGAAATCATGTTCGTACATCTTATTGGTGCTAACATACAAAGGGGCTGGATGTACACTGCTATGGCAAGGGGACAGAAACATCTCTCCAGGCTTTTGGGGCACCTCTCTCAGTTCTTGGGTCAAGTTGCCTTGTTCAGCCTCCAAACCCCACAGAGCTCACCTGGAGCCTGCAAAGGGGAACGCTTGTCTGCGGTTGGGAGGGCTTCCAGGTGTACCCTCAACACACTGGGTCACACGCTAAATTGTTGTATGGAAGTTAATGTTCAACAAAAGTCTGTCCTGCCTGGAAGAGGTGCAAATATGCCGGGAAGGAAAAAGTTTGGTGCTTTCTGCCTCTCACTGGGTGAGACACCAACCTCAGGCTTGGCTTTGGAGAGCTGTGGGGGACATTTCAATTCTCATACTTTCTTTTCTTTCTGGTGCAAATCGTAGAAGGTAGTCAGGGAATACTGTGCAGTTTCTGTCAAAGGAGAAAGAAGTTTTAAGAGCAATTCCTTTCTGTCACACCTTGAGCAAGGCAGTACATGGTGCTTTGAGCTTTCTGTCAGAGGGGTTTGGTGTACTCAGGGTATACGTTAAAGATGCTGTGGGAATGTTACCGGTAGAGAACATCTATTAGATGTATTTTTGGAGGATGTATTTTAATATCCGCTAGCCTGACTTTATTAATTTTACAATAATAAGATCTATAATAAATTAGACACTTGCTGAAGCTTTAAAACATTCTTACAACATAAACTTAATGTAAAATCTAATTTAGTTCTAAGGCTAGAGCTTGAAAGAAGGAAAAATAGGAGAAAAGAGGGAAAGGTTCCGTGTTTCAGGGAAACAAGTTTTGTACAACAAAGCAGGTGTTTATAGAATGCTTCATTTTAATTCAGTGCAGCTAATATCCCAGTTTATGTTGTTTGGAGCAATAACAGTGTAACAGAGCTGTAGCAAAGATTTGCAGGTTTCCTTTAGGTCAGTAACAGTTGATATAAACATGTCGGGCTATTTTTTTATTATTATTCTACTCCATCTACATCCAGCAACTGGAGGGGAGGGGAATGGGAGAAGGTTAACAGTTTTTACAGTTTAGAAAGCTTTTCTTTTTGTCACATTTAAACTAAATATACACAGGTGGCTAGGTGGCACTGTGGATTAATATACTTCTGAATTAATGTGCCTAGAGTGGCTTGTATCACAAAGTGAGCGTATCTGAAGTGCAAGCTTGCTTCCTCTCCTCTCCATGTGTGCAGGCATTTCAGTTGCATTATTATTTGTATTAAAATCAGAAATCCAAAAGAATGGGCACTGTAGTCATGCAAGAAGGATATTGACAAACCTGTGTTTTGGGGCTATATACTGCTTTGCAGTCACTGTGCTGAAGCTCACTATTTATTTTAGCTGTAAGAAAGAGAAAGTCACCTAAACTGCAAAAATTTTTGAAAAGGGGGGGGAGGGGAAGAAAAACACCAAAAGGCGGTTTTTCAGGTGTTGGACATTGAGTAAAAGAAATGAAGAAATAAAACAAGTATTTCTCCAGCACTACAGGCATTACAGTGTGCTATGAGAGCTCTCTAAGGCTGGGAGCTGTGGGTTCCTGCTCAAGCTGTACCCCTACTGACACCCAACCACGCCAAGCAGGCAAAGACACATTGCACAAAGCCATATTCAAATTATGCCTCTCTGCAAACAGTTTTTAATGTAAATAACATAATTTTATGAGGGGTGTTCTTTCCACTGCAATAACCGGTAAATGCTGCTTCAACAGCAACTTTGGTAGAAGTTCCCGATTGCAGTAGTGTCTACCTAAAGCCAGATGAACCTTACTTATTTAAGGAGAAGTTTCACCTACTGAAAATACTTTACTTCTCTAAGAAATAGGAAGTAGAATGCACATAACCAATAGAAATCAATTATTGCACATTCTTAGCCTTCTCTAGTCAACTCCAGAGGTAATAATCACTATAGGGATTTCTAAAAGGTAATTACTGTATATTGCTTAATTATAGTTTATTAAGATCAAACATACTTAAGTATTTAGTTGATGTAACAGGAAAACACAGTCTGTGTTTATAGTTTTAAATGCAAACAGTGCAATCTGCACCGAGGCTTAAAAAAAAAGTGGGGTTTAGGATATAGCAGTTTAGATGTCAAGACTACTGAATTAACCACTGTCCCCTTTGTAATATAAAATACAGTTTCTGTGACCTGAAGCAACAGTGCTTCATGATGCGTGGTATGTACCCATCGTTACGACTTCTTTCGACTAACACTCAAAGTTGGAACAGAAGGGAACTGGTCAGGTACAGAGTATTAACTGCAAGATATTCTTTCATGTGTATTTTTAGTCAAAGATGTATACAGTTAGTTAAAGAAAACAACTTTGTAAAGAACTAAGTGTCTGTAAAAAGCAAACTGATTAAGAAAGAAGTACCTAACATCTGACTAGGTCTATTTTCCTTAAATTGAAAATGAAAGCTGCCACTTCTACTAAAGGCCCTTGCAGCCAAGAGATTTCACAGCAGTTCAGTTAAAGCCCAGCTAATGAATATAAGTTACTTCGGCGGATTTTAGCTGACTTTGAAATTAAAGGCTGGAACCGTTGGATGCTGCTAGCAGAGCTAGACTATAGCAAAATGGACTTAATAAACTCCATTGTGCAGTTAGATCCCTAGTGAGATTTGCCTTCCATCCATGACCAATTGGTATTATTTTTTTTGGTGACTGGTACTTTTGTCTGTGAGACTGGGATTTCTGGGAGTGATTAGCACTTTTCAGCCGTGATTGACAGGTTGTAGCAGCAATGAGACAATAGGAGGAATCATTAGGAATTCAAATGCAGATTTTTGTTTGCATGCTTTAGGAGTGATTTGAGTGGAAGTGAAATCTAGATATGAGGGCAGAAATCAGCTATTATTTTGTCCATTTTTTGTAAAATACAAAAGGGAAAATGAAAATGTGCTGAAAGAAAAAATGTAAAAGAGAAGAGGATATACAATAAGATCACATTATTATTGAACATCATTCTCCTGTTTTGGTGGGATTTTTTTTGTTGTTGTTTTTTTTGTTTTTTCTGGGGAATCTTCTCAGTGTTTTGTACAGGAGTTTTGAATATATGTCAGAAGTAAAATGCTGCTTTAAAACTTTTAGAGTTTGTAGTTGAAATATTTTTTCCTCATACTAAAGAAAAATAACATGTAAGAGAAAAAAATAGTATCATTTTGCAGAGGAAATGCATATACGTTCATGCTATGCTGAGGCTTGATAAAACTGTCTCTGTTGCATCTAAACAAGAAGCCGTAGGGAAATAATTATAGTGACTGATTCCAAGTGTTGACCAGCAATTGATAATTGGCCATAAATAATTAGGAAATAATGGCATGTCAGTGGTGTAAATTATGTAAATATAGTAGCTGTGTCCCTAGATACTGATTCAGAGTGCCTTATAAGTGATTTTTTTATCCAGATTATAAATTTAATATACTGTACATGACAATTTAATCTTGTTTGGCATCAAAGCTACCAAGATAATACAGAATTATACAAGCCTAATCAAAGAGGGAAAAATCAGATGAACATCATTATTTTGGAGAGCTGGTTTAATGGGAGCTGACATTTTCAAAAGAGCATGGTTTCTTTCTCTTTTTTTTTTTTTTTTGAGACAATCTGAACTAGGTTTTTGAAGCAATAAGCTAACAGAAAAAACACTGAAATTACTGATGTGAAAGTGTATGTCATATTTTATAAGGTATTAAATATTTAAAGTATGATTTTGTATAGCCCATACTGTTTACATAAAAAGATCATGGCTCTGGATTTTTATTTCTAAATTGTGTGCTCTTAGGGTCGTGGGCTGCAGTTTTTATGGTGTAACTAACTTCTGAAGTTTTTATCATCTTTTCCTTTTCTGTTGGTATCACAAAGGTCTGTAACTTTGATATTTTAGATCTTAAAACACTCAGATTATATTAAAAAAACATTGTATTATCTAGCATATATTGCACAGAAATGTGTAACACCTCCCAAGAATAAAATCTCGAGCACAAGGGGAAAGGCTTTTGTAAAGGCTTCAGCTCTACGTAGATTGGTTTTGCTGGACTTGTTAGTGTATAGGCTGAAATGTGTTCCAGTATTACTCGGTTATTAATGAGATTAAGTCCTGGTGATATTTTATACCACAAACTACATGATGCTCATAAGATGATCATTTTATTACATACAGTTTACAAAATGCCTGATATTAATAAGAAACAGGTATTTGTCATAAAGTCAGTTCCTGGGTGTCAATGCAGTATAATTTGAAAAAGCTTCTAGAAAGTGCCAGATAAGACATTCTGATGCCAAGCTGATGACCCAACTAAACGTGGCTTTAGCATAGTACACACACACACACACAAAGTAGTTGCTGCAGTGTTGTGCATCTGTGTTAGCATGGGAATGGTTTCAACTCTCCTCTCTACCTTCCAATGTTCATTCTTATTAATTGGATTTTTGTCACACAGAATAGACAGCATTTGCTCTTAACATTCAGCATGTATTTGTCTCCCACCGAAGCAGGTAACGTGCGTAAAGGCTTCGCTGATTCAGGACCTGGAGGGATGTGGTGACTAACATTTGCTCAGTAAGGATAGCAATAGTTAAAATGAATAGATAAAGCAGAAGAAAGGGGGAAATGTGGGGTGGAGGGAAGAGCAAGAGAACCACATTTGTGAAAATGCTGTGGTTACCTTCCAGTGTCCTGCCAGCCCAGCCTGGAGCACCTGCTGTTGCTGTGCGAGCAGACGCTCCTGCTGTTTCTAGAAGTGAAACCGCCCTGCCTGTACTTGCCTGTCAGCACTGCTAAACATTGCTGCTTTTGGTCCAATTAGAACAAGACACTTGCCAAAAAAAGCCAGCGCTTCAACATCAACATTATTTAAAAAGAACAAAAAAAAGCACTAAACCCACCTGCCAGCTAAAGGTCCCCCCACTGCCTTTCTTTTTAGTTAAGGACAGTTCTAAACTCAGGCTTATTCTAAGCATGATCTTTTTTATTTTTTAATTTCAGTGCATTTCCTCATTTTCATTTCATGTGGTCTTATTCATATGTGTCATTAAAAAATAACTATTTGCTTATTCTCACTTACCATTGGAAGATTCTTTTTCTTGTGGGAATCAGTTATAAAAGGCATCCTTTTTACAAAAAAAAAAAAAAAAAAAAAAAGTTTGTTCCTTCTGCAATAGAGTTTAGACATCCTAAGAGAACTAACTAGGCAAAAGACATATCTGCATTAAAAAAAAAAAGAAAAAAAAAGGTAATTTTTAAATAACTCCAAGATAAAGTGGACATATGGTCTGAGATAAAACATGTAACCTAACCATATAGATATTTGGATTCACACTGCCTTTTTCTGGCTCTGACAGTGCTCTGTTTGGGGAGATAAGGGCAGACTTATAAGGCTATGATTCAGTAGAGGCTATTTCGACAAGTTTCCACTCTGAGATTCTGTTCATCAACCTCTAATTAGCACTTCATCGCTTTCAGCTTTGTGTCACCCAGCTGGCTAGAGGAAGATGACACCTCCAACTTGAACTGGGCTTTATTCCATTTTCTTGGAGCTCATCAAGACATGTGGTGCTTTCTTAAAGTGCAGCTGGTGCTGGCACTTTCATTGTAAATTTAAATCGCTGTGTTTGGAAAAAGGTGATAAGAACAGTTTGTTTCATGTCCCTGGTGTTTAGCCTGAGGCAATTCCCAGCAAATATATTCAAGGCTCCTTCTGGTTTGATCTGCTACACTTTTTTGTATTATTATTATTAATAACAATGCTAGAAAATATGCACCTAAAAGAATACTCTGTGCAGTGTATAAATTTTTTCCCACAGCCACCCAAGTTTAAAGTTTAAAAGAAAACAAAAACACTTTAAGCTTCAATTTAGATAAATAGTGAAAATATGAGCTTAATCTGTGTATATGTTTTAGAGAGGAAGAGTCCATTTTTTGCAAGTTTTTTTGTTTGGTTTGGTTTTGGTTTTTGTTTTTTAGGGTGTTTTTTTTAATTCTTTTATTAACACTTACATGTTTTGGAGAAAAAGACATTTCCTTTTTCTGGATTTTACATTCAACTGTATTGCTTATGCTATAGATAATGTATACTTGTAGTTTCTTACAGATTTTTTTCTGCCTATCCAATTGTTATTTTAGTTATGAAATAATACTAATGAACAATGGTGTATAATTTTATATTTTGTGTAAGAATCTCAGAGTACTTAGGCTTACAGAAACATGTCTGGAAAACAGCTTCCAACGTTTTTAGCTGTGTCCATTATACTCTATTCTTATATGCTTATTTGTGTACATTCATATCATTAAGATCTGAAGGTATACTGCTTAATTGAAACATTTTCTGCTTCTTAAAGTGTGTGCCAAAATGAGTACAGAGTTAAGAAAATGGATTAAGAATTTTCACATCAACTTTTCTGTTTTCAAAAATTCACACATCACGATGTATAGCTTTCTTCTTCTGAATATGTACCCCATATTCACAACTTAGTTATAGAGTCAACCAAATTAGAGATTCCATCTCAAAAGAGCAGCTATTGTATATTTACATAGGGAAACTTGGATACTTTTCAAATTCACAATTAAAAATAATGTTTCTTTTGCTATAGACTAGGAATCAAAAATCAGTCTTTTTTTCCTTTCTTTCAATATTTTTACTGATCCTTATCAGACACAAACATAACCTTTGGAAAGAAAACTCATATTAACAAAATTTCTACCAAATTTTTACTGGGGTTTCCTGATATACTGCTGTACATTTTAATGCTGTTTAAGACCTATGTCACAAGTACTGCTGCACCACAATAAATGGCATTAAAAGTCTAAAAACCTTCTGTAATGACCTTACGAAGTGAGCATAGAATTGCGCTCTCTTCCTCCGGTGAGGCAGAAATGAAAGCATACATGAGAAAAATTTAACTAGATCCAACTTTTAAAAACTGAGCCAACACATTGGCTTAGATCTAATTTTACATTCTGACTAATAGTTCTGGTGTAAATTGCCATATTTCCATTGCTACAGAAATTAAACTCTCTGATTTCTGTATGTGTGGAGAAATGCAACATATGTAGATAATGGCACAATCCTGTATTTATGATATTCCATTTTTTCTATAAATATAGATGTTCAGTGATTATCAATAGAGCTGCTCATTAAAATTCAGACTTAGATACAAAATGATGCCATTATGTCTTAATATTTGAAAACCTAAAAATATCTCTCTAGCTCTCTGAAAATCTGTATTTTAGCATTTGCATTCAGCAGTTTATTGCAGTAGGAAATATTTCAAACAGAAGAAACAAATTGTCCCATCAAAGTACTCTAATTGTTCATAAGACAAATTTTTTAACAGCAAACCAAATATTAGAAATGAAGTTTAAACAAAGATCTAGTGCTGCGTTCTCACTGAAGGTGGGAAATAATTGATAATTTTGCTGAGTTTTTGAGAATTAGCCTTGTTTAGAGATAAGATCAAGCTCAATTGCAGTTTTGCAAAATTGACGTCCCCTTTACCACATCCCTTATACAAATGGTTTTACATTGTGAAAGGCGGCTTTTAATGATTGTTTGTTCCTTTGACAGACTAGGTAATTGTCTGCTGCTCTATTCATCTTAATTCAGACTCATTACCCTTCTTTTTTCTTCTCTGCTCTTCAGCAGCTACTGCTATGGCCTCACACTGCTGCCATATCCAGCAATGTAAAACCATTTTGCTGTTGTGCCATGGGGAGCTTCCTTCTGCTACCTGCCAACTAGATATGAAGTAAATGGGCTATCTCTATTCCACATACATTAAAAGCTCTTTCTGGAGCTTTCACTGTTACCTTCCCACCCTAATACCCGAAATCCCACTTTGGCAGTTTCCTTCCTCTGTCATGTTACTGACCGCCCTGACTTTCCCTGACCTGAGCACTGAGCAACCCCAGGGCTCTCAAATTAACCCTCCTCCTCCAGCATTTGAGAGGTTGGGTATGCGCCGAGGTGTATCCTAGAGAGACACCTGTGACACAGGATGACTTGAGCCCTGGCTTCTGCCTTCTGCCGCATGACCCCACATGCCAGGCATAGCTGATTTGGTACATGCAAGCACAGAGCACAGGGGAAGCCTCTGTACTGATGAGCCAATGCATTTGGTGAAGGTCCACGTACTGGGAGTTTCGGGCAGTCAAGTGCATGAATCTCAAGTCCAGTACGTGAGACTTGACAGATCTGTGTCACCTTGCTTCTGTATTGCTTTGGTTTTCTGCCATTAGTAAAAAGCTGTAGATACCAATTAGTTTCTCACAAATTTCCAAACAGAAGATTAGTTACATTCGTATTTTTCCCTGAATTGGTGCTACTTTCACATCTCCAGCAGCTGTCAGAACAAAGGTATTTCATAACCTTTAGCTGTATAAATAGTTACGTGAATAAGAGTGGCTTGCAGTTTTCACAGATTTTGACTCTCAGTAGTCAGTCTTTCTGAGAATGGTTGATACATAGGATTGGATGGAGAGAAATGCATGGATTGGCAGTTGGCGATAAATGAGGATCCTTCTTATTAAGTGGGGACAAGAGGTATTTCCTGGTGAGGGCCCAATTCTCTACATAAAGAAAGACAAGAAAGGAATGGTAGCATGGACTATCTGTTAGTTGCTAGGCACTTGATTCATCCTTAGACCTCAAGGACTCAGCATGGAGAACAACTGAGATAAATAATTTGTGTTGGCTGTGTCATCTCTTGCTTTTGCCAGAAAGTGTCAGTTTTTCCTGGCCTAGTAATAGCACTGAAGGCAATTACTACATCCTAGTATGTTTGGTACAAAATATCCATGTATCTGTGTATAAATGCATATTAAATAAACGGTAGAAAAAAGACTATGATCATGAAAATGTTTGTGTGAGCCATACCCTTATCAGATAAACAGATATGTTTTTTTCAGTGTAATTCAGCACCACAATGATAACCCAACAATAAACCCAATATAAGTACAGATATAAAGGTATGAAAAAACATATTGTCAGAAGCAATAAAAAAGATTTAGCAATACGTAAACAGGATAGATTCGCAAGAGGCCAAGCATGGCAGTGGTTTATTATATACACCTACCTATTGAAAGTCATACTGAGCAGAATGTAAAAGAGAAAGAAGTGGTAAATTTGTGATGGCTGTTTTTATTATTCTGCTCTTTAAGAAGGATCTAATTTGGAATATGCATTCCACAAGAGTTCTGAGGTTTTTATGAGTCTGATTTTAAGAGCATTTAACATCTACGTAACTCTTAATTCATCAATGTACAAACGTGAACTCTAAAATGCTGCAGCAGTGGCTCGGATGAAATACGTGAAGGTAGGCTGTTGTGCTCTAGGTTAGACCAGCACTAAACATCGACTGGGCATGGAGCTACGTCCTTCATCCCCCTGTGCGAGAGCCAGCTTCGGTATAGCTATGTGCAGCCACTGTTCACTCTTCTATTGGCAGCGCAAACCTCCCTAAAGCCATCGCAGAGATGTGGGATGACAGTAAGACAATTGCTGCTTTTGCTCTCTTTCGTGTAGTGAAGCTAGCTTAGTAGTTAAAAAAGAAAAAAAAAAAAATCACTGACTGCACGCGTGCTTTCCTGAAGCTTTTTCTCAGTGTGCATTTGCTCAGAGCTTCAGGAAGCAATCTTACCAGTCCCAGCATTAGCAAATTAAGGTGGCACATCTATGCATTATGAGATTGGCTTAAAAATCATGAAATTAAAGATCCAGAGGGGGGGAAAAATAATTCCTTTTTTTATTATTATTTGCTTTCATTTTTATGAACTTTTAGGATATACTAGGATCATATTTTCAAGTTGATATTTTGAGAAACTGGGGCTCTGAAAAATAGCGAGTATTGTGAAATCTCAAGAAAACCATGAGTCGTCAATGCGCGCTGCAGCTGAGCTGGGCCAAACGCTCCTGTGGCTGCTGGGGCAGTGCTGGCTTCTAAACAGTTGCTGCCGCTCTGCCTCATCTAAGTGAGGCTGTGTGTTTCGGAAACCTTTGGAGACCGCATCAAAACCCTGCAATTTACCAGTTGTGGTGGACAGAGTTACAAGAAACACACCGAAAGCATACAATTGCCATTATTTTTCTCTTACAGCTTGCTGAGCACACCCCCGGTAGTAAAGAATCTAAAGAAAATGGGTATAACTGAACCACAGAATAGTAGTAATATGACCTTAATTGTAAACTTTAATACACAATGATTTTGAAAGAATTAAATCGAAAGCAACTCCTTTGACTTTTGGAGATTCATAGTACTTAGGGTATACTTTATTTGAACCTGTTGGACAATGTAATCTTGGTCCTGTTCAAGTCAGGCATATGGATTTCTGTGGCACCCAGATTTAACCAGTAAGCCTTCCAAATAATTAAATTTTTAAAAAGTTTGGAACATGTTCTATCCTATTCATCTGCTCATGGATTATAATACGCTATTTTTTAGTGTGATCTGGGGTGCAGGAGAGTTTATTTTTTGAGAGGGAGATGAGAAGTTGCTTGTGTTTTCTCTACTAATGCTTAATGCCAGCGCAAAGCATGCTCTACTTAAACTTGATGGTCTTATATGTGTTTTACATGTATACGTCCTGCTGGGGAATTAGTTATGGATCTACAGA
>KL254669.1:110848-131791 GCA_000699545.1 Podiceps cristatus | reverse complement strand
TCTACATTCCCATAATTTCATTTTTTTCTTCTTTTTTTTTTTGTTTGTTTGGTTTGGGTTTCTTTATTTTGTTTAGGTAAATTATGTAATGCAAAATTGGATAAAAAATTTGAAGTCTCATCTTCATCACTGGCATTTCATATGCTTGCGTTAATAATTGTAAAGATCTTGATGCTCTCAAATATTAATGTAATTAGGACTATGTAAAGTGCCTACAACAAATGGTGTATTCATGATTTGGATATTTTAACAAGGGCCAAAAGTTTGTCTTACACTGACTTTGTTGTAAGGCAGCCTATGGAGAGCTAATGCAGGGATATTTTGCATTTCCCCCTAGGTACCCCAAATCTGAACTCTGTACAGTTGTCATTGCAGAAGTGGAGAAGTGGTATTTTTAACAGGGTTAAATGTAATTGGAGGACCTTTCTGGATTTGCTGGCTGTTAATATGGGAGCAGGGTGGACCTATTACTTGGTGTTATTACTGCACCTTTCAGCTGGAGATATTCTGCAATTCTCTGTCAAGAATAAACATACGACCTCCCCTGACTTCCCCTCAGCATTTCAAGAGGGACTAGCATTTTGTGCTCTCTTTTTCAGAAACTTCTTGCTTGGATAGGTAATCAGGTTGTTGGGCTTTTTTAGTAGAAATAAAGAGCCTAAAAATGGTTAAGACTACAGAGGCACATTGAGGAGGAGATTAAAATATTCCTACTGCACTGTGAGGCTGTGTACTTAAAGAGCCAGAGCTTCATGTGGTAAGTGGCTTTAACCATGAAATAAGCAAGCTGTGTTGCAGAAAGTTTTAGCAATAAGGCGTGCTTTCATTAGGAAGAAAGAGAAATTCAAATGTGAGACAAGAGAAAATGTTTCTCAATTAAAAGGACTTAATGTTGCACTACATGTGTTTTATGTGTAATACATTTGACCAGCAAAGTAGTGAGGTCTCTATGTAGTTATGAAAAATAGCACTACTGTTTCTATGATTTCTGCTCCTCTGTATTTCATTGGCTATCTGCCTATCTTTAATTTGGTGTTAAGAATTTTGTCTTATGAATTATTAAGATGAAATTCTGCTTTTCTATTTATATTCATGTTTCTCAGAATTGCTTGCTTTGTACAATACATCAAAGTAAAAATAAGATTGAGACCAATCCTTGAAATTCACGGAACCATATTGATGTTGATTATAAAAACCACCATAAAAATCAAATTTGGATTTTTCAGTCCTCTAGTGAGATATGGAATAGGGAATTTCAAAGATTGATACATCTTTAAATCAAAAGAAACTGTATTCACCTTTTCTAATCTCCAGTATAACCAAGTCACAAATGCAGTGAGTCCTGTAATTTATGATTTAGTTTAGTTGCACCTCTAATTAAAAGCTAACACAAAGTGTGTTTGTAAGTTCCCTTCATCTGAATGAGAACAGGCAAACCCTTTCTCAAATAACTACTCTTCCTTCACACAAGTTGCATCTCTCTCTGAGAGCTCTGAAAGGAGCTGAAGTTAGTTGATGGAAAGTGTCTCCCGATAACTAATTCTAGCAGGGAGGTCACTGCCATTTCAGTCTTTTGTATTGTCATTCTATTTTTAAAAAGACAAGAAGAAATCAGAAATCTAATCAACAGGGGCTGCCAGAAAAGACTATTAAAAAAAAAAAAAAAAAATTGTAGAAATGGTAGGCAGAGGTTTTAACATCTGTGGCCACACCAAAGGAACTGACAAACTGTTCCATTAATAATAATTTTGCATTAGTTTAAGTTTCTGATATCAAAAGTAACAAAAGAGGTCATCTTGTGTTTGAAGATCAATATATACTGCTTGCTAATCTAAAGATTGTCTCTACTTTTTTAGAAGGGTCTTTATTTTTATGGGCATTATGAACTAATTTACAGGACATGTTAGGCTCTATTTTTGTGTTCATTAAGAGTATTTCTGAAATAAATATAGTAAAGAAGTTTTTGATTCCCAAACACTGTTTCCTTAACATTTCAAAGGCTGCTTGCTTGTGAAAAGACTACACTTGAGTATTCAATGCAATTCTCTGAATGCTGTCTCTGCATTCGTCTGTGCTTAGCTCTGTCTTGCTACGATGTCTTCTTCTTGTGTTCCGTTACCGTTGTACAAAATAGTCTTTTGGCAATTAGCAGTGCTGTTTTAAACCTAGCATGTACATATAAAACGGCGGAAAATTGACATCCTATTAAAAAAAAAAAAAAAAGCATGCATATGTTTCTCACTGTGCATAGGAAACTTGTTATATGAACAGTACTTCATTTTAGAGAACTATTTAATTGAATTTTAAATAGCACCTTTGTTAAAATCAAAATGACCTTGTGCAGATGTTCTTCAGAAATTCAGCCAGGTAAAAGAAGAGGTACAAGAATTCAGTAAGTGCAGTGTGCTTTACAAGGTTGTATTTTCATTAAATTGATCACAATTTTGCCCTCTATTTTTTTCTGGTGGGGGGAAAGGGGGGGGAAGTAGATTAACAATTTCCATTTTAAAAATGTTCTTAGTTTATAAATTAGTTCCTTTTCTTTCAGCTTTTATACTCCACGCTCCAGATAATAAATGTGCTCACAAAAGACTTGTCTGAAATAATGAAGCTGTTAAAGAACATTGTAATTTTTTACTTTAATAAAATTAATCTGGCCCTGTAAACCATTGGAAGGCAAACTTGCTCTTAGAATGCATCGCAGTGCCATGTTTGTGACACTGATAGATAACTATTAACTCCTTTTAAGCTTTAAAATGCTTCAGAATGCCAGAGTAAAGAATCTAAAACTGCAGATCTTATTCAAATGAATCAGGATAGAGCAGATGGTTGAAGAAGGCACACAAGCAAGAAGTAAATCTCCTGTTCTCCCTTTCTGATTGCTTTGCCCACAGAGGAATAACGATTCAAAGAAAATCAGTAATCATGGCGGATGTCATTAGCATATTCCCAATAAGGGAGCTTACATAAAAATTCCCAGAGAAAATGAATGGCTGCTAGTATAGATCAGTGTGCAAACAGTGCATTTCCAGCTGCCTCCCAAAACATAGATTTTCCAAGACTTTTAGAAATGAAGTCTGAAAAACTGAATTAGAAGAATCACACGTTTGCTTAGAGAAGAGACGGATATTTTAACTAATACAGCTTTATTTAATACTTGTCAGTTGTAATGCTGAGCTGAATAGCCCCAAAAAGTTCTGTGCTTAAAATTAAGATATCAGCAAACCTACAATAAAATACAGGAAGAACCTTTTGCTACTTGGTTGTTTCTGTCTGGAGAGGAGTGTGCAAACTCCCGTAAATCCCTTCCCTGACATGTTTTCTGATTGCATTATTGTGAACACATGTGGTAAATGTCTGCTTCCTTGTTGGTTCACAGAAGTTATTAGGTTGTTCACAAATCAGTGGCAAAGCAAAACATTTTCTCAAAGTGTTGTGGAAGGACTACTAACCTAGACAAATGGCTGCTTTCTTGTCTGTCCATAAGCAATGGGAAGCCCATTAGCCAGTGTAAATGAGCATAGTGCTATCTGAACAGGCAAGCTGCAGTCTTTCATTTACACGGAATTAGGGTTTGGCCTCTTATTTTCAGCATTTTGCTTGAGATATTTCAATTTCCCCCCACCCCAAGGAAAATGAGCACAAAATCAAGAATTGCATGCTGATTGTCACATTTTCCTGCTTAATATAGTTCAGAAAGTAATGCGATACTGTGTTATTCCCAATCACTTTAATTCCATACTACAGGCAAGGTCTAAGAGTAAATAATCACTGCTCTGGTCTCTGGATTAGGCAGGCAGCTGCCATTGTTGCAATTGGAAAATGCATGTCTAATTTCTTGTGTGCCAAGCTGAATATTTATCTCCTATTGGTTCTCAATACAACAGCAGACCAACAATCACTCAAATAAGTACCATCACCTAGATGGTTGAAAACCTCCTTGGAAAAGCAGCCATGAGACACGGTATTGACAGGTTTTGTTGCTGAAATAAGAGAGAAACTAGGTAAGGGTGACCATGTCCCTGCAGATGCCATCATTGATTGTGCCAGCAGGAGGCAGATGGTTAAAGGATACAATAGGAACTGTCACAATAGTTTCAATTTTATTATTGAAACCCAAACTTTCAGTGGCAGTGGACAGATTGCCTTCATTTTTCATCCATGAAACATTTTCACCGTTTCCGCCAAAAAAAAAAAAATCTTTTAAACTAGCTCTGCGACCAATAATGCCTTTTATGTATACTAAGATGGTAGAAACCATTAATAAAATGCCTGTCAACAGCACATCTCCCTTTTCTCTTTAGCAAAAAGGGAAGAAATCATTAATTACAGTTTCTGTCACAGACAAAAGACATGGTTTTTGTTCTGGTCTCTTAACACTTTAACAGCATGAATTCACCTAGTGGCCACCTATTCTGCAAAATTTGAAAAGGGACGTGTCCTTATCCATCTATGCAAAACCTTCTGAAGACATTGCATGTGTCTGCCTGGGCAACAAATGCGGTATTTTGGGTTGACACTGAAAAGGAGGATTATGAATATGGATAGGATGCAAATACTCCATCTATCTTAATCAGAATACAGGAATTCAAGCTGTTGTAGAAGGAGGGGGAAGGAAGGGGGAGAAAACCTTAGAAGCCTAAACTATAGGGGCCTGATTCTGCTCTTACTGCTATCAGCTGGAGTTTTACCACTGAAGTGATTAAGGTCAGGATTGGGCAGGAAATTTACAGGGCCTTTTGTAACGTTAGCGTTGTACACACAGCTCTGCCAAGCGCGCTGACTTTGATTGAGATTGCTCGCTCTACCCAACTTACATGTATTTTAAGTATTTACTGGAAGGTGAACTTAAAAATACTACTAATCATTCATTTATCACATCTGAAAAGTATAGAATCATATAGACTTTTATATATAAAAATTAAACCAAAAAATTCTACATATTGCAAATTTAAAAAGAATGCCCAGAGAGATGTAAGTAATAATAGTTTGTTGGAGCAGACAGTTGTTATTACATCAATTTATCTAACCAGGATAATATCAACAAAAAGGTCTTAGTTTCTAGGTTTTCCCCAGCTCACCATTTCCTATCAGTTTTAATGGATACCTGTGGTGCCTGTAAAAGCTGAATACTAAAGAAATAGCTTTTTGAGATTTTTCAGTGTAATTTATTTATTTCTGTAAACTGTGAGAATAGTATTTTTATAGTTCTCTGGTTTTGCTCTATACTATCTAAATATTTTATGAGACCCATACACAAGATTCCTCTCTTTTGAAAGAAGTCGTCACTGAGATCTGGCAAATCATAAATCAAAATATGTTTTCCTTGTGAGCATATAAGACTTTTTTCCAACCTTCAGATCTAATGAAACAGAAAGCAAATACAATACTCTCATTCACTCAGAAGGTAAACATATGTCTATTAGAGACTCTGAAATGTGTCATTTATGTGTTTTGGTTTCAATACATGTCTCATCAATTGTAAATGAGAGACCCAAACTGTCTATTTGGGTCTTATTCTTTCACAAAAATATCATTTTGGAAAAAAAAAAAAAAAAAAAAAAAAGTCTTATTAGAATAGAAATTTTGAGACCAAATCCTCAGCTGATATAAAACCAGTGTAGATGAACAGGTTTCAGTACATGTTTTGCAGTATAAATGTAGAATAAAATTCTAGAAATGGGTTTTGTGCCTTATTGCCCCTACGTTTGGTGTCATCACTTACAGTTCCTTGATTAAGAAACATTAAATTTTACATGGCTTTCTTCTGATTTTGTGAGAAAGTAGACCAACATTTTTTAATAGTCCAATATGAATAGAATACGTAAAGAACAAAATCCATTTTAGTATCTAGTAGCTTTAATGCCAAAGTTAAATGGATTCCCAGTCAAAATCATAAGTTTGGGCCTTCTATTTCTTGTATGCTTTTGTATGAAGGACAGTCAAGACCTTTGATCACCCATAGGAATGTAAACCAGTAGTTTGAGCTCAGATGTTCTACATTACCTGTTTCTATGATTACTTGCCAAAATCTGTAGTAAGGACCCAGTCCTATACAGCTGAAGTCAGTAGAAATCTTATCATGCATTTTAAAGTCATGGAAATCACAACGCTATGTTTTTAAATAGTTGTCTGCCTCTAAAAAGTATGGAGTGATTCTATGCTAAATTTACCTGGGCTATAGTCCTCTTACATGGATGACTGAATTTAAAAGTAGTTTAATACTTTTTTTCCTTGGTAACAGAGAGTCAAATTTGTGATGTTCTCGCTGTGATGTCAATGAGAGTTTTGTCAGAGGATTCATTCATTTGGGGTTTGCCATCTGAGTGTGGATGAGCTATACTATAGGTTTTGATCCAGTAAAATACATAATTCCCACCACTGAGACATATTGTGTGAATGCAGCTAATAATCTCTTCGTTCCGAAACATAACAACTGACCAGTCTGTGAGCTATTTTTACCCTAAATGTTCTTAAACCTGTGGTGCACAGAATATTTTAGTAGCATGGGTTAAAAATGTCATGTCTGAAAAATCTGGCAACTATTCAGAGTCATTTAATCTTTCACCAAGATTTAATCAGAATAGTCTTATATCTCTTTTGTGCATTGTCAAATGCTCACCACAATTTGTCTCCCCTCACAGTGGACTGACAGATTGAGCAAATAAGCAAAGAGTTGGAACATTTGACTGTAATTGCAATGTCAGCACCGTTAAACTATATTTATGAGAAGAAAGTTAACACTGTGACATTAATAATTTCATCAGTTTTACATGTGTTTGCTTCATAAACAAGCAAGCTATTTTTTATAAATTTTCTGTGACCAATACATTGTTCTTCTGGAAGAAGGCTACAAATTCCAGTTTTGAAAGAAAAGCAGGCACAAAAAAAATAGGGTTTGGCCCATATTACTGTGTTTGGGGAAGACAAAAAATAAGATCTTTTAAATATCTGCCCTGAGACAGAATCTATAAATTTTGGGTTTCTTGTCAATAAGAAAAAAAAAAAAAAAAATGGCTCAAAGCATACAATAAAATAAGCAGGGCTAGGAAATGTACTGTTTTGTCTAGCTTTACTGTAGCTCTAAAATCACTTTAGGCAGTTAGATACATGAAGTTTTTTTAGTTTTTCTTGACTTTTTAAACCACTAGATGCTCACCTACACTTTCAGTGATTTATGGCAGTATACCAAATGTACTGTCTAATAAAGATAGTTTGTTACTCTCTAATTTTGGATGGACATAACACATGAAATTGTGCAGCAATCTCTTACCTACATATTTCTCTCTATAAGGGGAAACAATAAGAGAGAACATGACACGTATTAGAGAATTAAATTACAATGTTATACTCCTTGGTCCAATAAACCACTGTTGGCTGTCGTACCTTTGACTACTGAGGTGTTGTTTTGCACTACAGCTTAATCAGCCGGGTCTAGGCGGCTCCTTGGTGTTCGTGTGCCTTAGGCAGTATAAATGCTGTGATTCACATGCACAATCACATGGGCCTGTGCTGAGCATTTTATGCAATGCCGAATAAAATTATTTGGTAGAAGTATTGATCACATACTTCTTAGCTACTTAAATTATGAGAAGGTAGTTTAAAAATATATAATGCGATTCACAAAGTTTTGAAGCCACTTGCATGTGTAGTTAAACTCAGCTGCTCATGATTCTAGCACAGGTGAGATTGACTCGATAGGCTTTCTGGCTATGCTGGAGAAAAACACAGCTGTCCAAGCTGTAGCATTTTTGAGGTAGTAACAAACATGCTGCAAAATGAAACAGTAAGTGATAATGTTGATTTAGTATTCTCACTGTCATTTTAATTTGCAAATAGATGTATATGTATACATACACACAAAAGCCCATCAACTACTTATTGTGCTTCCACAAAGTTGTAAATTAAGAGACCAGTCTGACGTCTGTTCTTTTTCTGTGTTCTCCCTTCATCTGTTATCAAAAGTGATTAATAGAAGAGAAACAGTGAAATCAGACAAGGAATACTGTTGGGCAGTCATGTATCATTAGTATCTTTGTTTTGCTCAGAGCTGGTAGCTGCACCTCCCCATGAAGTTTCTTACCCATACCGCTGTCAGGAACAGGTAGATGACAGACAAAGACTACTAGGGCAGCGTGCAAGAGACCTGTTTCCATAGGATCCAGCAGATTTCCTTTTGGCTTTAAATCTGCCCAGATGGTATGCAACTCCTTTAAGAGACTCAGTAGTGTACTGTGATAAACTGAGCCATCTGGACCCAGCAACCTCCTGAGGTTCCTACAGTGACCAGAGCAGATAGTGTGGGCTTTGTGTGATTGTTGGCAGATCACACACATGGAGAAATTGAGATTTCTACTATTCAGTCATTACAAATCACTAAAAAATTGGGAATGCCTTAATCTTAATGGGGAATCTAATAACAATGGCAATAGGGTCTTCCAACAAATAGCTCACAGGACGCCCATCTCCCACAACCTGAGGACTGTAGGAGTCCTAATATATCATCTCTTGACAACACAGACCTCCTTGGCAGCTAACACATCCATAATTTATTTTTGTTTTGAATTTTTCCATGGCTCTTTCAAACCCTGAGCTGCCATATATTTCTTCCCCAAATGTAAATCTCATGCATGTCCAGAGATGGGAGTCTGGCTATAGAAAGGAAGAGAAATAAAAAACTATGGAAATTTCTTTAGTGAACTTTTTCTAGTGAATTTCCATTCTCCATGTTTGTGAAAAGGCCAGGTACAGCATGCCTCACTAATGCTGACAGGGTAAGAATAAGTAATATTATGCATATGTGTATCTTTTACATCTACATGAAACCTGGAATAGAAATTTCAGCACTAGACAGACTGAAAAAAAACCCAACAAAAACCCCCTCTGTAAACTGAAGAAAAAACCCTCACAAAAATGTCATGAAATAATATCCAGATCACCTTGCACAATTGTCAAATTATAAAAACAGGCACAGAGGATGTAGCATAATTCATAGAATGAGTAAATCACAATACACTTACTCTAAGGACAGGATGTCTTGCTGGATAAAGCATCTGTCACTTGCTTTTCAGGTCTCTGGAACATCATCACCTCTCATTTTAAGTGAAGACAGTTGAGCTGTCTGAAATTTGACCACATCACAAAACCGGGAAAGCTTTGCAGTATTTGGTGCAATTGATGTGTTCAGGTGAGGTCAGAATTGAGTAAGCATGAAGAGTGAGTCATTTGTCACTAAGAAGAGGTTGCAGTGGGAAAGTAGAAATGTATTCAGTGGGACAGTAATGGAGAACTCGCATTATAGCTGGCTGCTTTGTACCTGGCCTGTAAATAATTTGAAAGCTGCTTTCTGTGTGTAAGCTTCACAATCCTCAGGCTTACTCTGTCTTTTCAAAGGAAGATGGTTTAGAGGCCAGTTGGTTGGAAGACTTGTTAAACTCTTACTTACACAGATGAGTATCTCTCCAGCCAAGCAATGAGTTCATTGGCAGAGGGATACAAGGAAACTCTTACTGAGATAGTCTTTGTTTCACCTGGCATATAGTAACAGGGTTGCCTCATTTATTTCCTACTACCATGTCTGTTCCTGACATAACCTTTAGAAGGTGAAATATTCATATGAAATTTAAAAACAAATTAGTTTGCAATTAGTTTCAGATCTTCATGTGAATAGCTAGAGTCTCTTGAATATACTAATATATAATCACTGAGCTCGGTGGAATAGGTCTGGATTTGTTATGTATTCAATCCAGTTGGACCAGTATATATATACAGTGTGCTTATTGTATCTATAGTGTGAAGTACTTATCCATCTACAGCTTATGCAATGTAATGGTAAAATGCCTCTCTTTCTCTCTGCCTTAGTGGAATAATTATTATCCAAGCTGTATTTTGGTTACGATACTTAGCAGACTGGTTCTGACATTTCCACATCTTAATCTTTCAAAACAGTTAAACACACGAGAAGTAGAGGACTGTACATGAATTCTCGAATCCAGGACTGGTGAACACACAGCGACAAATAATTTTAACACGTGGCAGAATGACACCTTTCCTTCTGCCTGGTGCCGTTGCTCTATCCTCAAGCAGCATGCAGCCCTTTGCTCTGCTCCGATGTTGTCTCTGTCTCGCGGAAAATCACTGAAATGAAAAATGCTTGTGACTGAGGAAGGGGGGAGAAGAGTTCGTAAGAGGCAGCAAGGATCCACCCCCCAGTGCATTTCTTTCACTGTCCTCTTACCATCATGCAACTACATTGACCTCCTGCCCCATTCGGATAACTGCTTTGTAACAGATACAGAATGAATAGCTTTTTGACAGACAGTTATATATGAATTTACTGTGAATCTGTCTGCTTGCACTGTAGTAAAAGCCAGGTAGCCAGCAGGACCTAAGCAGTGATGTTTGGTGCTGGTTTCCCTCCTTCCCTGCCTCCCTCCTCCAGCTGAGCCTATTTCCACATCCTATGGAGGACCATTCAAGCAAGAAAGCCCCTTTTAACCGTCATTCATGGAAAGAGTATTAGGCTGCATATAGTTGGACCAGCACACTCTCTGGCTGAGCCTCACTGATCAGATGAATTGTTTGAGCTGGCTATTTCTTACATGCAAACAGGGAGAACTTGTTCAGACAGTACAGTCACCCTAGAATGGCATGCAGGGATTTAGCAAAGTGCATGCACAGGACGGCCTTTTTAATCCTTGTTAGGCTCTTTCTACAACAGAGCACATTCAAGAATGATGAGAAATGGCTCTCAGTCTTTCACAGCCTGAAGAAAGAAAAAGAATTTTAGAGTTTGTTGGGGTTGCTGTAAGTGTGTTTATATTTTCTTTCTGTTAATGCCCCTATTGAAATGAAAGGTTTCTTTTAACCTTTTCCTTAAGATGAACAACAATCTCATGTAATACACGCCAATTAATGCTTCCTGCCTTTTTTAGACTGAGCGCAAGGCAGTGACTAATGACCTAATAGTAACATTAATTTTATGTACTCTGGCAGTATTATCTTTGTTTGGGAAATTAATATTAATGTGAAGAAAAAATACACACTGATAATTGTATGTAGGAGCACTTATCTGTCAGCTGAAAACAGAGGAAAGTATACATCATACATACTCCAAGTAAGCAAAAAAAGGTTATTGGAAAACTTTCTGGAAACGGAGGGGCTAACTAATGTTAAAAACATATTTATTCACACTCTTCATAGCTAGGACTTCTCATTAATACATGTAGTATTCATTTTCTCTTAAACAAGAACCACAAGAAGAGACAATATGATATTTTGAAGAATATAAATCTGAGGTGAACATGCATTTTTCATCTTATTAATTTTAAACAAAATGCAATGACAACAGAAAATGTTGCAGCTGAAATATCATGATTGCTTATGTGTTTTAGTGACACTGAAAAGTGAGAATTACCAATAATCACAACAGCTCAGGATGGAGCTTTGTTGCTCAATTCTGTTATTGTCAAGGTGCAAAAAGAATGAAAAAATACTTTCATGTATTTCCTTTTTAGTATATCAGAACACTTTATCTTCACAGTTGTTTGGTTGGTTTTGTTCATAGCTGGTGAATTTATTCAGGATGCTTTTAAAACTGTTCATTGTGAGAAAGAAAAAATTTGTTTATTCTTTGACAAAATAAAGAAGGAAAACATATTATTTCCAAAATAAGTAATAATAAAGTAGTTTTTTTTTTTTTTAAATCAAATGTAAAAATATAGAATGGCAAACTTAACCAGATGTATTCAAGTACTTACAACAAAAATGAGCCTTTTCTATTAAAATGTATAGAGTTACCTTTTGATCTTTGATCCAGACTCTGTACCTTTATGGAAAGTGAGGCACACAAAAACATTATTAATTAATATCAAGTCCAACTCAAAGTTATGTTCAATATTTTGTTTTACTGACAAACATTGTGGTTCCAATGTTTTGAACATGAAATCAATCCTTCAAACAAATTACAGTAGCCAATCTCAACAGTGCTGGTTCTGTGGGAATGTTAATCTTCTGTTGAGTAAAGGGAAGCGTATTTATTTGGAGCCTGTGTGAAAGAAAAAAAAAAAAAAAAAAGTAGTTACAGAGTGAAAAGTGAGAGAAAACAAGAGTGTAAAATACAATGAATGGAGTGTCAGTTCATTTATTAAAGTAATAAGCAAGCTTTGCTGCTTGTTTCTTCATTTTTATTGAAACTTTAGAAAAATATTCCTATATCTGCCACAATCTCACATGTTAAGACGTTCCTTGTCCATCACTGCCAGAAATTAAGGAGAATCATGAAGATAGTTTTTCTGTTCTTTAAATTAATTTTTAATTTCATCCTACTCTTCACATGCTGGTTTTGTTCTGTCACAGTACCTAAGAATGTCAAAGTAATAGATAAGACCTGGTTCATGTCACTGCTATCTGGAGTGCTTTTAAAGATCTATTTCTCTGGAATTAATTTTTGCTATTAAATGTTTAGGATAAGGGCCATATCATCAATGGGTATTAATTACTGTAGATTTATCAAATGATAGTGCCATTGATCCCTGCTCTCATAGAAGAGAACCTGAGAGGAAATGTCAGCCTCTGCTGTCGCATCTTTGGCTGAGGACCCCAGCTGTCTCTGCAGTGACTAGCACGATAGCACTCAGGTGTAGTCCTTGTTGACTGGCAATTTATTTTAAGAGTTGAATCAAAAGGGAGATTATTTGAATTGACTCCAGTACAGAGCCAGCATTTATAGCTGCATGAAGTAGCTGCTTCTTTTACGCTCCTGTTTTGAATCTTGCCATTCCTTTAGATATACCTGCTCATTCTAACATTTCTGGGACTGCCATGTCACTCTGCCAGTAATCTAATGGATCTTTGGACCTCCATGGGAAGGATCATAGCATTAGTTCTGACCAGATGCCCCAAAATCCCAGAGAGGTGGCCGGAGAACAGGCACAGATGTACTCTACACTCTGTGTACAACTGGGCCCAACAAGTCCGACTAATGCTTACAGAGCTCCAAGATTCAATGGGGACTCTTTGTAGTTCCTTGAGTTTTAATAAGCAAGGTGAGCAGCAAGTAATGTGCGCATACCTGGGAAAACTTCCAGTGTGTGTACTGCATCTCCTTCCATGCGGGAGAATTTACCTCATGTATGCATTCTTTAAATGAAAGTGAATTGTCACCTGCCATGGTGTGCTGCTTGTTTAGTTCTCTCCTTCGGTTTGTAGTGCAATGTTCTACATCAATTAAAAACAGATGAGAGAACAGTTTAGCTGAAGAGTTTGTTTCCTTGTAATCAACTGCAAAAAAGACCAAGGTCATGTAACAGATTTCTTCTTCTCTCTCACTTAGCAAAGAAGGCTGTGTGAATGCAAATTGCTTTATTGGTGGAGGGAATTAAAATTATAAAAAGCTGGGCTTAAAGAAGTGCAAAATCAGGACTGTGTCGGAACAGGGACAATATAATTGTGGTATGGATTCCCATATGAGACTAAATTATCTAGATTTTAGTAATGTCAGCAGTTCTATGTGACTGCTGGAATGCAGCCAATGTGCCACATTTGCTTCATTTTTTAAGATGGTTCAGATTCTACACAACTTTAAATATGCAGAACGCTAAATTTGCTCTAGGTGTCATAGTGGCACTTCTGTGCTGCATAATTTTGCATGTTAAATTTATTTAATAGAAACATAAAAGTAGCCTAGAATGTATCCTAATCCAAAGTAAAGTTACTATGATTTTGGTCAGCTTACGTATTTTCAGACTGTTTACTTCTGTGGGCACATATCAAGGTTGTCTCCCTTTACAGTGCAATCCATTCAGTAATACTATTCTGTAGCAACTCAATAAAGCTGATAGTTTTTCTGGGTAATTACCCACAGCCCCCTGCAGGACAAATTAGCATTCATGACCTGAATAATGCTTACTAGAAAGAGTTCAATGGAATTTACTTAATCGGAATCATTGCTTTCTCATGGCTACACTGTTTTTAACCTAGTCCCTGTTGTCTGCTAATAGCGAAAATCCTGTCAGTGCCAGGTCCGACTTGGCACTGGGTGTATAAGGAGAGACAGATAATCCTCCTCAAAGGTACACAGTGTATTTTTAAAGCTTATGGACTGTATTCTGCAGTCTTTACTCAGACCTTGCTTAGGTAAAAGTGCATTGAAGTTGGTGGAAGATTTGCCAGGTGACAGAGTGTTGAATCAGACATTATGAGAAGAGTGTATATATGTTTGCTAGGCAGTTCATGGTTTATAATTTCTGGCAACCATGAAAGGCTGCTATAAAGGATTTCCAAAGGTGATTTTTCTTTTCTGGGCTTGTGAGAGAAGGAAAAGTTCCTGCCTCTTTCAAGCCATTTTGTAGAGTTGGGTTTTTTAATTACCTCTGATGTTTTCTAAATTATATAAACTGAAAATAGCTATTGCTTTGATGGTTTTGAAGGTTTGTGTTTTGCCTTCCACTTCCTAAAACTGTGTAGCACATTGAGGTTAGTACAGCACAGGTGAGCCCTACAATGGCTTAAGCAGATGCTCACTAAAGCAGACCAGGAGGACTGGAGAGGATTTCTGAAATATTACAGAGATTAGGTGCAAGCATGCACGCAGGCGCACACACACACACAACCACAGCCACCAACAAAACCAGAAAAATGCACAGCGGGAAAGTTATGAGAAGTTGAGCTACCACTTCCCATGAAAAAAATCATATTTTAGCTGTGTTTTCCTTACACAGGGTGTATCAGTCACAGTAATAGGAAATGAGAGTTGGACCCAATTTGTACAGGACTCAGAGGATTTGCCAGTGTTATCTGACCAGTGGCTTCAAACTATGGCCAAATGACCTTCAATTCCTGGCCAAAGCTACAATGTAAAAGTCACTTAAAGATTTTTAGTCCCCTGATGTCCTATGCCCTGTTAAGCAAAGGTCTTTTATTGTTCTCAGTGTGCGTTTGCTCAGTAAGATGTCGCTAAAAGCAAATTTTAATGACTGATTTAATGGCCCTGGAAATGGTTGTTGACAGTAGGGATGCTGGAAATACAGGAAACCTTGGAGGACTCTCAGGACAATAGCCCTAGTGAAAGGAGGTATGTGAACGCATACCAATATACAGCATACAAACAGCATTCAGTGCACCAAAAAACCTAGTTTTGATTTTGGTGGCTTTTTCCAGCTCAGCCTACAGGAGTCAGAATAATCCCAGATGAGATTAAGCAAGAAATGGGACAAACTGAATAAAAACAATGTGGACTGTTGAGTAAAGAGAGACTCATCAAGGCCAAATTTATCCTCAACTGTATGTTAGCACAATCCAGTTCAGGATGATCCTGACTTACTTGTTTTTGTAATTGTCACGAGGTATTAAGTAGCACTGCTCTGTGAGGAATGGAGTAATAGCACTGCAGCCAGCAGTACATTTTATTGTTCATAGGTGGGAAAAAAAAAAAAAAAAAAAAAAAAAAAAAAAAGGAGTTGTCCTTTAGGTTTGCATTTCTTTTACTTTAGTGGTAGAGACTATGCCAGGATGTTACAGGCAGAACATTTCCTCTCTGCCATCACTGAAGAAAGAGAGTCTGCCCAAGTAAAGGAACAATTGCTTCCTCAAGGAGAGTGAGTACTCCAGTTTCAAATGCATTAGATGAAATAACAGGTTAATTTATTTTAGATGAGCATCATATTGTTTATGTGAAGAGGAGTTGTAATTACACTGGAAAATTTAACACTAGCAGAATTTACAAAGAAGTCTTAGTCACTAAGGTGGAGTTTGTGCAGTCTGTTTGGCTTTGGTTGGACTGACTCATTCCCAAATTAGACCGTGAAGCCTTCCTCTTGGATAATATCAACCTATCCCGCACCCGTCAATTATTTAAACCTTCTTTTCTGGATCTTCTCATCCATCCTTGAATTAAAACCTTTCCAGAAGAAGGCTAAAATCAGGTTCTAAAATTCTAAATTGTCGAGCTCAGTTTTTGCTTTTGAAATTTAATAGAGTCATTTAAATTTGAGACTAAATGTGGTTTTCCTCAGCTTTATATCTCTATGCAGAGAGATTTTGAGAGACCATCACAAGCGCAGACAGTGTTTGGTTGTGCAAATACTCCTTAGGAAGTCTGAATTTTGCATTTCCTTAAAGTGACTTCTTTCATCAGGAAGCTGGCCAGGGCAACTAGAGAAAAAAAAATGGGTAAGACAGCTTCATAGGAATTCATTTTGCTGTTTCACAGCAGTATTTCTTACTTTTTGCTTTCACTTCTGCTTCTTACCAAATGTTGCTAAATCAATCTTTCACATTCCACCATGATATTGACAAAAATTTTAAACTATAATGCATTTGACATTCTTTTGATTTCTAGTTCATATTATTCTAGTTCATACGGTTAAGAGAAAACCTTAAGCAATTTGAAAATAAATGTTAAAAAGTAAAATAGAGTCAGCAGATGGCCAGGCTCCCAGAACCTCATTTTTTCTTTAATGTCAATGTAAGAACAGGTCACACATGCAAAACATCAAATTGAAGCTCAAATTTATTAAAATAATGAACTTGATCAATCCCTTCCATCAGAGTTATTTCCTGAAGACAGTACATCAGACTTGTAGACGTATTGGTGGAGGAATAAGTAATGAATCTTCAGTCATTTGAAATACTGTTTGTTGCCTGTGGATTCAAAAAATGGATTATTGATAGTGTTTAATATGAAAAAATTGTAATTGTTCCATAGATACAAGTGTGCAATGCAAAATGCTTCAAGCAGTATTCAGCAATATCTGTCTGTATGGGATCACAGTTCTTTGCCCAAGAACTGTTTATTCTTTATGATGCAACAGCAATTAGAAGTCACCCACATAGAAACTCTGAGTGTCTTGACAACAATTAAAGTTGCAGTAGCACTGATAACCAACAGTAACTGTGAATATTTCCTTGATGAGATTCCTAAACCCATTTTGCCTGGAGGCACTGACCTCTGAAATTAAATTCTGAGATTTCCTTGCTACTTCCAGTTTGTGGATTATCAGACTACCTACCTTGGGCTTGAACTGAGGCAACAGCACTCTTATCTAGTCAATGTAAGATCATAATTCTCAACTGTAGTCATGTACAAAGCACTGAATTTAAAAGAAGCCTCTTAACCACCTCAGAAAAGCTTACAATTCCAAGGAATGAGGAACATGAAGGTATCAAATATATGGCAATTAAACTGGTAAATTACTGCAGCAGTTTGCGTGTGCATAAGAATTAAAGCCCTCATCTCTGACGTGTGCCGATCCTGGTTATCTCCAGTATTCTAGGTGGAGATACGGGAGCAGCTTTGCTCTGCTCATGAAGGAACAGGAACAGCAGGAGCACTGTGCTGGCTTCTCAGGCAGCCATAGTCTGGGAACTGAGATACAGCTGCTTGATTAGAAGTGAATAACTGAGACTGACATGACTTCAGTCTATCTTGCACCTTGAGGAGTTATGGCATCTGATGAGACTGAAGGAAAAAATTCCATTGGGAAGACACTGTTGTGTTTGCTGTGTATTTCAGTAGAAGACAAGCTGCCAATATCCTGCCATCCAAAATGGCCAAAATCAGAAATAGTCCAAATGATAAGGTAATATAATACTTGATGGAGAGCAGAACTATTCATCACAAACTAGAGTTATGCTGTTCATTTATTGCTGTATGTAAAGAGTGGGAATTTGTACAAAAGAGAGATCCAAGGAGAACCAGGCCTTGGAGGCTTCGGGATTTATATTGGTGAAAATGGCACTCTGGAAGCTGTTTAATTGGCTTTTCCCATCTACTAAATGTGTATGCTTTTTCAAGGGGGTACCAGCATCCATGTCTATGACTTTTTTAGAAAAAATATGAACTATCATTACTGAAATTCTTCATTTATCTTGAACAGAAAGCAAATATTCTGCTGTAATATGAGAGAAACAGTTGAATATTTTACCTCCTGAATCAGTAGAAGACTTAAAAATACATATTCAGTAAGTCTCCAATGAATTTGTTAAACACTTTTGCCAGCTAAAACTTTAGCTAGGCGATGTTCTGACACTTATGTTCTTCATAAAATATTCCCTGAACCTACAACAGTTCTGTGCATTGCAGATTGGCAGGACATAATCCTAATAGATTAAATGGTTTGATTTCGACATTTATTACTGCTGTTGGAGATATGGACTCCTGCCTCCGAGTAGTCATGGTGCTAGCTTCTTATTTCCTACTGGTTATTTCTGCGACCAGGAATTTTCATGCCCTGTACTATGCTACTGCTCATGCTTCAGAAGACATCTGATTAGCATCCACAAACATATTTCACTAACCTCCTCCTAACTCCTTTAACGTCTTTTGCTATGATATTACAAACATACATGACAGTGGTGAGGTCATTGGAATTTTCATGCTTCTGGGGCTAGCTAGTATGACTGCACAAATGCACTTTTTGGTTTTTGTCCAGAAATTCACTATTACGGGAAAGGACGGTCACTGTCTTGTCCAGGGCCAAAGAAACTGACGGAAGGGATGATGGTGGGTGGAGCCCTACAGAAAAAAGTCTCGTATTTGCAGTGGTGGGCGATTTATGTGACTCATCTTCTCCAAAGAATGGATATACTTAGTGTTACATTTGAAAAGCTTGTTCTAATCATTAATAAACTTTATCAGTGTGTGCACTGATAAGATTTATATATATTTCAGGGATGGTCTAAAGATATTTGAGTGTTTTTTAACAGAAATGAATGCTTCATATTTGCAGACAGACTGACATAACATAATCTTTGAGAAAAAGAATTTACAAGTCAAGCAGCGTAGTAAGTCTTCTATAATATTTGAGTGGGAGCATTTTTATCAATAATGTAGCTTTGCCAAACACAGAAGTATGCTGGAGACCGTGACCTTTGGAAAATAATGTTTAGTGACATTAATCTACATCTAATAGAGGGTTTCGTATCATCACTTTCGTTTATATCTGCGTTATTGTAGCACATAGGCTGTCACCTGCATTTATATAACATGAGACTGATTATTCCTTATCATGCACAAAATGCAGACCTCGGGGAAGAGTTCATTTTGGACCATTTCCAGGGGTATGTGTAACAAGTTATGAGCAGAGTACTGCTTTTAAGGCTATCGAGTGCAATTTGCACTCTTTTTCTCTTCAGTATGTCTTATGCTTGACAAGATAATTGCCCCCCATAACACACACACATCCTAGAACACATTCATTACAAAGCCATTGTATTGACATATAGATACAGATATCAGTGAAGGAATGTAGTTGATATTCTTTATCCAGTATGATATATGTGGAATATATCTTCATAAGTAAAATAGAAGTTAGCAATTGTAATAAACTGAAGATGAAGAAACAGAATTGAGAACCTTGCATATGTAAGTGTTTCACTTGTCAGAGAAAACAGAATGCTCTGTTTCACATAAATAACTTTAAAGTGGTGGTGGTTATCAGAGGGGAGTTTTTTATTGCAAAGTTTCTTAGAATTTTGTGAGTATTCTAAATTTCAGACTGCTGTGTTTGTATATTACCTATGCATATATATGTACACATACGTGCTTTGAGTGTGTACCTTTCAGGAACATAATATATACATGTTGGAATATCTTATCTGAGTAGTTTATAGTTTATTATTATGATTCTATACATTAGCTATACAGAGAATTCACAACAAAATAGAAAAAGTAATTTATCTTTGAATATGTTACACTTTGGAAAATATGCAAAAATTAATTTCAAATTAATTTTGTTAATTTGTTTCATCAAAATTGGTAGGGAGACTAAGTTTGCACTAGGATTTTGGTATTACAAGATATTATTTTTTATATTTAGTGTTTTGCTTCCACAGCTATTTGATGACTTTTTTCTTTTTTTTTTTTTTTTTTTGCAGAGATCATAGTCTATATTTTTATGACTCACTAGCAAAAAGATGGGGTAGATGTCTCATATTGGATTTTTCCTTCCCTTATTGTGAAAATTCAATGCATGTCTTCATTTTCAAAGCACCTCACAGAGGCTGTCCTTTGATATGGTTGTACATAACTAACATTGTTAAAATGTAATAGATCAGCTGTGTTGTGTTGTACTTCCTGTCTATTTCTTAAGCTATAGTTTTTATTGAATGATATATTCAAAGATCCTATTATAGCAGCATCTTAGATCTTGCATTCCAGCTTGGTGGGAGCAGTATATATGACAAATAACAGGGCAAAGCTGATCATGCAGAAAGCAATCATTCCCTTTAACCTCTGTGATGAATTGTGTTAGGTAAGCTCTGACCTGCTGTTCCTTTGGAGAGCAGTTTGCTTATATCCATTCATGACAGTAACAGTGTATCCTGTGGGAAACATTATTTTACATTATTTCCACAAAAGTAGGTTCAAGTAATGTGAAACAAACATATATCAAACAGAATACTGCATGGTAGTTCTACTGAAACTCATATTGTGCAATTCTGAATGTGGATGGAAAGACACTTCTCTTCAAAAAGGGCTGTACTTGCCTGTGAGATGCACAGTATTCCTCTGGCAGTTACAGGAATTATGCCTTTGCTCAGTGGCCTTGATTTGTAGCTGCAGCTAAAAGCAGCTCTGTTCAGTGAAGGTCATTTTTGTTCTCTCCTAAACCTAATACAACATGTATGAAATCAGTGACCCAACGTACTCAACAAAATTTGTTTTATAGTAAAGGAGTACCCAGCCAAGCAACCTTTACTCAGGCCTTGCATTTGCAACACCAGCTGTAACAACAGTGAGCAAGTGTGTTCAGACACCACTCTGCTCGCCCAGTGCTACCGAGTGACAAGACCATGGCAAATGATAGAGGGTTTGAGGCTGCATTACATCAGTCCAGCCAAAAAAGTCTGGCTAAGCACGAAGTGAAAGATTGAGTTCTGGTGCAGTGACTCAGTGCTCTGTTCTGTTCATTTAAATCCATATATAAAATACAGAGCAACAGA